>CAICTM010002047.1:0-18961 GCA_903772945.1 Seminavis robusta
GTTGTTTCTTTTTGGTGTTGCTGTTTGGATGCCATCTTGCTGTTGGGATGTCTTTTAGGCGAGGGAATTTCTTGTAAGCAGGGGTTCTTGCGCGGTGGGGTCTCTGTTGCTGGAGGGCTTGAGTCAGTGCTAGCTAGCGTTCAATAGTCTGTTGGATAGAGCTGGGTGAGAGCTTGTTGTGTGTATCCTTGGATCCTTCTAACTCCGTCTGGTTGTGGAATAGGTTGTTCGAGTGGATTTGTCTTAGAGAATTCGTGTACACAGTGAGAAGTATTTGCTTGCCCGATTTTCACTGTTTTGAATGAGGGGAGCTGGTGCTTCTGTACGCGTGTGTGATTCTTGTGTACGATCGTACAGGAGGTACTGTGTAGTATCGTGATTGGTCGTTGGAAGAATGAGATGTTGTTGCCTGCCGTGGTGGTACTCTGCAATGAGGGATGGCGCCAATTTCTTGTTCTTGCAACTCGAGTTCACCGAATCCTTGTGCGTAGGGAAGATAGTTTCTACCGATCACTGTGTGTGGTGAGTAGTGTAGATACTGAGTTCTGCTGGCAAACGGGAAATCGAAGGTGGACTTCGTCGTAGTCGATCAGTCAGTTCGGTGTCAGTCGTCGGCCGATAGAGGTCGTGTACGACTCGGAGGTTGGCTGGCTTCGCGTGGGGTGGACTAGGACGTTTTCTTGTTGTCGAGAATGGACTGAGCAGAAAGTAATTTGCTATGGCTGAGCAAAGGATTATCAGCTCGATTTCTTTTGAGCAAACAGAATGAATTCTTGTTTTCGATTCGGTCGTTCGTCTTTGGAATGCCTGCGAAGATGCTCTTTGCGACTGACAGATGCAGTTCCTATTCTATTCCTTTGGACAGTGAGTAGATCGGGGATATTTCTTGTAGTGGCAAACAGCGTCTCGGTGGGCGAACAAGACAACTCGATACTTCGAATTTCCTGTTGGTGTTTGTGATTTGGTTGTTGGTGATTGGCGTTTTGGAAATGACTCCTCTGTAGAAACAGTACCAGGTATACGTGGATGACTGGAATTCTCTGGAATGGCAATCACTGATTCGCGCGATGACTTGTAGGGATGTTTGTGGGGATGTAACTTTTGAATATAGCTCTGATTGACTTACTTCCAAGCACAATAGTGCTTGTCTTGATGAAGTGAGCTTGATACAGAGATGATGTTAGTTTATGCTTATGTTGGTTTGGTTAGTAATCTGTGTTTTGTAGTGACAGATCCAGTGGCGGGGCTCCACTTGGTTTCGGTCCCGCTTGGAAAAGTGACGAATGCCCCCCCAATCAAGCAACTTTTACGCAGGACATTCTCTACAATCCACAACAAGAGGAGAGTGCAGTAGTCTCCAACATTCATGCGTTGATGGTAGGACAAGCATGTGTCAAGTTGGGAGCTGGTCGCACCGATGCCAAGGATGCCGTGGATTTCGCGGCAGGAGTGTGGTTCCACAAAACGGTTGGAGATTGTGTCCAACCAGGTGACAAGGTGGCCACTGTCTACACCAATGTCAGCGACGACTCTATACGACAACAGGCGATCCAGATGCTCACCGATTCGATCGAGTATGCACCTTCCGCCGCGGCACCGCCTGTCATTGTGTCGCACCGGGTTACGGCAGGAGGCAAAGTGGAAGCATGCTCCCTACCAGTGGCGCTGCAAACGTTGCAATAGAGATCTGGAGATCTATCTATCTATCTGCGAGAGTTATATATATATATATAGAGAGAGGAAGCAAAACTGTCCAACGAAACGTGGCTGTACAACAATGGCTAGAGGCGGATGATACGAAACTGATGCCAAGTGATTTTAGGCCAAAACTGAAAAGGCATATGATAGTTATGAATACCGTAGTAAGGAAGGACTACATGTATGTAAATCACTATCTAGTAGTTCAATTATTATGAGGGATGTTTGTTTCATGGACAGCAAGAGTGTGTTTGAGTGTGCATCTGCGAACATTCATTGTATTATGAAACACAGCGTGTATTGATTGCCAAGTAAGCAAAAGGGAGGGTTCAACCCTTCTTAGGCAGCCTTGGTTCCGTTCTTGGTTCCTTTCCCGCTCATCTTGGTATCCTTCTTGTTCGTGGCGGTAGCACCAGAATGGGCCTTCTTGGCCCCCTCCTGGTTCTCCGACTCTGGATCCTTTGTGCCCCTGGCAGCAGTGCCAACGTCAGGATTGACGCAAGATGTCGACGCAACCGTGTCGAGAGCGTAGCTCTCCTTCCAAGCACCCCTTTTCTTGCGGCAAAGATAGACAAAGTCGCTTCTGTGAAAGCAAGAAAGAACGTGAGCAACACAACCAGGTTGGATAGACTAGTGCAGCAGGCTGAATCCATCCCATGACACTCACTTGTTTCCACTGTGACCACCACCCTTGCGGCCACGGACCATGGATGGCACCGTGTGGACACTGACACCTTGCCAGTATGTATCGAGCTCGCCCTCTTCATCCTCCAAAAAGACGACTCGATTGTCCGGGTTACCATATGTCACCACCATCAAGACCCCGCCATCGTCATTCAACAAGCGAATGCATTCCTTGACCATGCGCCGAATGTTGAACACAGACCCAGCACTGCAAAGGACGGCATCAAAGACGCCCTTGCAGATAATCAAGTCAAAGGATCCATTTTCAAAGGGCAAGGGCGCTTGAGTGACGTCACAGCAGAGAAACTCCATGTGGGCCTTGCTGTTGTTGGTATTGCCAAGAACTCCACGATAGTATTCGTCATTGTAGCGTGCCTTCATTTGGTCAATGACAACCGGTGAAAAGTCCACCTGGACAAAGCGTTGGCGGTCCGACTGGTTGCCGCCTCTCCATCCCGCTTCGAAAAGATTGGCACCAAAGGCAGAGTTTCCGCATCCCAAGACCAAGACACGGCAATTGTTGGGATGCAAGCATTGAAAGGCCTTGGCTTTGGTAGCATTGGTCATTGCGGTAGTGGATGCAGAAGCATCGTCGTCCGCATTATCCGGCGTGTTGTTCAAGTTCAAGTGGCTGGCGGAAACAGAGCACCCAGAGAGTGTTTCGGGGTTGAGGAGGTGAGACAAGGTATGGAAACTCTGGTACCATTCGTAAGGAGGTTGGTTGCTGAGATTGGCCGGGTAGCGTAGAAAGTTCCAATGAGTGGGCAGCATGGGATGACAGAAAAGTTGAGAGATTGAGTTTAGAGATAGACACGCAGATATAACCATGGGTCTTTCTGAGTCGGTACACCATACTGCAACTCCTCTTACCGTGACTTTTGATAGCGCTCATTCCAGTACTCTACTCGACTGTACAATGCCATGGTTGGATGTTTGTCTGAATGAAACAAGATAGATGCAGCAATGAACAAAGTGATGATGAGTGATCAGTCCAATCAATCAATGATGGTTGTGGTCAAATTTGTGGATGGATGGATAACAAGCTGAGACAAACGATCGACAAGGATTGATTCAGCACGGAGCGTGTTTTCTGGTTGGCCGTGTTGACGCCGCAGCGAAAATGACACCCACGTTGCGAAAACACAACCGATCTAGTTAGAGGAGACTTCCAATATTTGGGTTGGATCCAATGTTTTCAAGCATAGATATAAATGCGGCAAACACATATTCCACCGTGGAAGGCATCATCAACGTAGAGAATCTGATAATCCTGTGGTATGTAGCAGCGTAGGACAGAGTACCGTGCATAGGAATCAATGATGAGCGCCGTGACCAAACATACACCAGCCAGCCACTGCAGAAGTTTCTGACTTACCATGTGTTGGAATACTCTACGATTTTGATGTGAAGATAGATAACAAAACTTGGCTGTACTACCAGACCACGCAGAGAAGAAATACTTACGGTACGACCGATCGGAACTACCGGCGACAAGAAGACTGATGGATTCCAAGCCCTTTCTTTCTTCCTTCCTTTTCTCGTCAGCAGCCACTACAACAATAGTATTGAGACTTGTGGCTGTTTGTTCGACATGGATGCAAAGGATGTTGGTGAGTTTGCTTGCTCGCTTCGTTTTAGTTAAGCACGAGAGGTTGGCAGCAGTGTCAATTCTGTCAATAAGAACCTCATCGTCGTGCCTCCACATTTCGGCGAAAAAACTCTCAAGGAAACTAAGTTGTTTCAATCGTGCGTTCAGTTTAGACGCACACAAAGACAGACGTTAAACGTTGTCACGAAAGCGCTCTCTGCTTTTTCTACCCACATCTTTTTCCAGCGCTACGATTTCTATGTAGTCTAGCTCTTCATCATCTATGTTCCCACATCTACCGTCTCTTTTCCTGCTCACCTTTTGCGTTCATTAGTTTGTTACGTAGGTGTGATGTGAAAGAAAATGCACCTCTCCTTGTTGTTTGGGGTTGGTTGGGAATAGATCACAAGGCAAATAAATGGCTGTCATCCGGTTGTGGATCATTGTGAGCCACCAACGAAAGTTTCAATCTATCCTTTCAATGGCCGCAATTGGTTCTCAATGCTTGATGTACAGTACGCACTACTTGCATCTGCAACGATACCGTACCGGTACGCAGTCAACAACACGACCATGCACGATGGCTCCGTCGTGGGATAGTCAATATATATGTGCATGTAGTCACACCCTTTTGGGATTAGATACAGCCAAAGAGAGGGATGGAACTGGAACGAACGAATAAAATGTAGAACATTCAATAGCCTTGCCCAGCATGTAGCCATCGAACGATCGGCTCACCGAGTGGCTTGGCATCAGCCTCCGAGGTTATCCTGGTGGGAATGATCCCTTTGAGACGCGCACTTACTCTTATAAGCACGTTTCGGTCATCTACGATGTTCGAAGAGCTTCCGGTTTCGAACCATAGCCACCACCATCCATTCAGAGCAACAACAGCAACAGCAAGCTCGTCTCATTATTTCTTCCACAGGCAGCCGAAAAGAATCTGATAGTTGATAAACTTCCAGTTTGAGGTTGACTCAACTCACTACAGCTACTAATCTACCACTTCTTGATCGTTAATAATGGAAAATGAAATGATGGAAGAATCGCCTGAGGCAGGAGGCATGGAAACGAACGCCATTGAATACCCCGAACAAGATAATAGTAATAATGATGTGGATGACACTCCCTTGTTTGTGGGAGAAGGCGACGCCGTCGAAGTTCCGGTGGATGACAACAATATTCCCATGGAGGATGATGATGACGACGACGAGTTGGAAAATCTCATCAGTGATCAAGAACCCATTGTGGACATGGCCAAAGTTACCATCTCCTCTCACTCCGACCCCGTGTATGCGGTAGCCTGTACCACTAGTACTGTAGACGGGACATTGCGAATTGTGTCGGGAGGTGGAGACGACAAGGCGTTTTGGCATGACATTCCCGCCGCGGCAGTCCTACAAGTACAATCTACTCCACTGGAATCTCATTATCAATTCAAGGACAGTGTCAGCTCTGTTGCCAGTAATTCACCCTATGTGGCCTTTGATACTACCAAGCCACCCAATCCAGAATGGATGGCCGTGGGAGGTCTGGATGGTTCGGTGGTTCTGTTTGGACCAGGAGGAAAAGTACTCCCTCTCGAAGGTCCTTCCGCCGATATTGAATGGCTCTGTTGGCACCCCAAGGGTGGAAATGTGCTGCTCGTGGGATCGTCCGATGCTACCATTTGGATGTTCCACACGTCTCTCAATAAATGTCTACAAGTATTTGTCGGACACGAAGACGCCGTCACGTGTGGGGCATTTTCCGCCGATGGAAAAGTCGCTCTCAGTGCCAGTGCCGATGGAACCCTGCGCATTTGGGCACCCAAAACGGGAAAATCCAAACATGTCTTTCGTTTTGCGGCTCACGACGGAACGCCACCACCCGCATTGACTTGTTTGGCCACGCACGGTGGAACCGATCAACAATTGGTCATGGTAGGTGGCGAAGATGGACAAGCCCATGTGTGTCATGTGGCCAATAAAAAACAAGTGGCGTCCTTGCGACACTACGATCCGACAGTGCAACCACAAAACAGCAATAACAACATGGAAGACGAAGAAGTCATGGTGCCGTCGGGTGTGGAAGCTGTTGGATTCTGCAAATCCAATCCGAACTGGTGTGCCACTGGTGGAATGGACGGTGTCCTCAAAATTTGGGATCTAGCCAATCAAGGACAGTGTCGGCATGCTTGTCGAGTCAACAACGAAAACACTAGTCAGCCGCAGGGAGATGGAATTACTAAACTGCAATGGCACCCAACGCTGCCATTGGTGGTGACGGCCACGTGTCGAGGAGAGCTGCACCTCTGGGATGCTCGAAATGGACAACGGATACACACTCTCACAGGACACGCCGATGTCATCAATGATATGGACGTTTCGTTCACCCCAGGAGTTGGAACTGCTGCAGCAGGAAATGCTGTCGTTGTGACGGCCAGTGACGACAAGACAGTCAAAGTGTTCCAGTTAGATATCGATGCCGTCATGGCAGCGCCGTGAGCAAGTCATCATTATGATTCAAAATGCAGTTACGGTTGCATTAGAAGCACAACTTATGGTTGCATTAGAAGCACAACTAACTCTGTACTATAGTAATTCCACTGCGTAGCGTTTGGACGCCATCTTGTTTGTCATAGGGTGTCCGCTGAGTTCGTTCAGAGTTCAGAGGAGAGGGAGAAAGAGATAACCTCTCGAAGAAAGAAGACTTACTCGCAAGAAGCGGACAGCCAAAGCCAACCACTGAACGAAACAGCTAGAGTGAGATGGAATCGAATCCTAATAAAGCGCCGGTTCAACGGAGCAATACTAGTACTCTTCTAGAAATGATTCAAGCACCAAAGCAACATAGGTCCGTGGAGTGTGGAGTAGTACCAGGTACAACTATTTTTACGGTATTCCATACGTCTACTAGCTAGAGTAAGCAATGAAACAATTCGAAAGCAGTGAATCTGCATTAGGGATAGAGAAGGGTCAGCATTGTTCGCGCCATTGTCGGGCGCTCAAAGTCCGCATTCCTAGAGTATGTCAACCCGGTCTAATTACCATTTTGAATTCGGCGTGGCGTGCGACAACGTTTCGCACCATTTTTTGGGGTCTGCGGAGGGTCAACCTCCAACTTCATCTCACAATTCGCTCTTAGAACAAACTCGAAAGCTTCATCTCGACTACCTTCTTCATCTATCTTCTTCAACCTCAATTGCAATCATGGCTCGAACCAAGCAAACCGCCCGCAAGTCCACCGGAGGAAAGGCTCCCCGCAAGCAGTTGGCCACAAAGGCTGCCCGCAAGAGTGCCCCTGCTACAGGAGGTGTCAAGAAGCCCCACCGTTACCGCCCTGGAACTGTTGCTCTCCGTGAGATCCGTCGCTACCAAAAGAGCACTGACCTCCTCATCCGCAAGCTTCCCTTCCAACGTCTTGTCCGTGAGATTGCCCAAGATTACAAGTCTGATCTTCGGTAAGTACAATACCTTGTTGGGGTTGGACATGATTGCCGCCATGGCACCATCACTGCTGAACTCACAGTCCACCTTCTCCATTGTTCATGCTTGTAGATTCCAAGGATCGGCCGTTTTGGCTCTCCAGGAGGCTGCCGAAGCCTATCTTGTTGGTGAGTATTGGAAATTGCGCACCACCCACGGAACAACGGCAGCATGATGATGGCAGCATGTTGCTCACATCTCTCTCTTTTTCCTATATGACCTACTAGGGCTCTTCGAGGATACGAATCTTTGTGCTATCCACGCCAAGCGTGTCACTATCATGCCCAAGGACATCCAGCTCGCCCGCCGCATCCGTGGTGAACGTTCGTAAACCCAACAACTATGATTACAAAGTGCTCACTGACGTGCAAAGTCAATGATGCAATCCATTCACAATCAATCCACTCACTTGCTCGGGGGCCATCTGTTGGGAGAAAGTTAACCTTTTCTGAGATGGTTAGTAGCTAACCCACTTCTGTAACTAGATATAACAAAACACAATTGAAAATCACCTTTCCACAACTTGTAGCTTTGACAACTAGCTAGCTGTAGCGAGATATCACAAAAGCATTGAAAACATCATCTTTGCTTGATAGGCGAACGCCGCTCGGTTGACAACACTAGCTAGCTAAGCGACAGCTCCTCTCCCATGGGAGCCACCTTCACTATTCACTGCAATGCTGGGGTCACTCCTGATGAGTCGAGTCGCATGCCCAAAGAGGCCATCCAGGCCAGCGCCTTGCACCAGCAGTTTGCTTCATTGTGAAGAATGAGTTGTTGTTCCAGCCGTCTTCAATCAAAAAATCTGCCAATGCGACGCGGGGAATATGAACGGGCAATGCAGCGTAATGCTGATCCGATTTGCTGGTATTGGCTGCATGTCCTTATTGAACCTCGTACCAGGTACCGAGTAGCCGTTATGCCGTTTGATAGTACCCTCGCGAGGGGCAACAGCCAAGTTTTGTGGCAAGGGCCCACTGAGCCTCAGCCAGACGAGCAGCATGATTTGAAGATGGGTGTCAGCTACATCATCTTCGTCGTCAGGGAGACTGAGCACCTTGGGGGAGGAGCCAAGAGCGAGATGTGAGCCATAGCTAGCAGCACCCGGCATGGTGAAGTTTCGTGGCGCTTGGCACCACGGGAAGACCAAACCGTGGCGTGGGAATCTTGGATGACGTCAGACAATGGGGACTCACTCACCAAGAAAGATACACCGCACCGGTGGCAAAGTGGCTCAGAGTTGATCCTTCAACAGTCTCCCTCCTCTTCTTCTGACATAAAGCTATCAAAGATCGAGTTGTGAACGCAAAGATGAGTGTGTCAGTTGGTACGAACAACATGAAGCGATGCTGGAATCAGCATGTTTTGTTTCTGATGCTGTTGGTCGTTGTTTCTACTGCTGCATTCGCACCACAGCAGTTGCCCGGTCAACGTACTACAAGTACCACAGCACGCTCCATGGGCATGTTTGATTTCATCAACAATGCCTTTGCCAACGAAGCATATGATGACCGCCGGGCCACTGCCTCTCATATCTTGGTTGATTCCGAAGACGAAGCCCAAATTGTGCAAAAGGAAATTTCCGAGGGAAAACCTTTTGCTGAAGCCGCCAAAGACTATTCGTCCTGTCCGAGCGCCTCCAAGGGTGGTTCCTTGGGAACTTTTGAGCCGGGAAACATGGTGAAAGAATTTGATGACGTTGTTTTTAATCAAGAAACAGCCATTGGAGAAGTTGTCGGACCCGTCAAGACCTCATTTGGGTATCATTTGATCAAGGTGGAGGACCGATTTGAAATTCAAACCAAGACCGAAGGAAAAGGGGCATTCTAAGGAGACAGGCATACAAACTACACTGCAAGACCCAAGCAGAATTCCTCCCTCAGTAACTGACTAGCTAGCCACCGTAATTGATGATGAGACCGGAGGGAACTATTCCGCACACAAACAGTTCTAACTACTCTTTTGGAACTTAAAAGCCGTAGTAGCAGGTTGTTGGGAAGAGCTTTACGTAGTACTATCGAGGTCGCCGCCGTACCTCAGTCTCGTTTCAGACTCACTGCACTCGTTCTTCGAGTTGTGCCGGTATACAATACGGTAAAGTAGTCGCTTCCAGCTAGCTAGAAGTTATTGCGCCCAGTGGCTGCCCGTACGAAGTTTAGTTCATGTTCTTTTTGTTATAGATCATTTTGTGGCTGCTTCATTCTATTCTCCAGTACCCAAAAGTGAACGGGAGCGAACCATGAAAATAACAGATCAGTCCAAAAGGTTGACTCTCTGCTATGAAACTGCCACAAAACCATCGCCACCGCTTCGCAATTTTCTCCTGTCTCGATGTTTGTTGGCGAATTGTTGGTGGTGGAGTTTTGCTGTTTGTTTGTTTGTTTATAGTTTTCCGTCACGATGATCTTGCACCAACTTGATAAACTCGCTCTTTTCGCAAAACCCCGTCGCTTTGTTCGACAAGCCAGCCTTTTTGATGGCCGCCTTGAGCTCTTTGATGCTCATTTCTTTGGCGTCCTTGACTTTGATTTTGCAGGAATCATCCGGAGGCAAACATTTTCGTAAAAACTCCTCGACGGCCACTAGTTCCTGTGGGCTGACAGTGTGTTGAACGGGAAATGTTTTGAGTTCGTAATTGGTGGCACCCTTCAAGGTAGTCAATGCTTGTTGGGTCATTTGGGCCATGGGATAAATGACGACCGGATCTTGTGAACCATGACAATGCAAAATGGGAGTATCTTCCATGCCAGGTGTGATTGTGAACTTGCTCTGCTGGGGCAAGTATCCGCTCAAGACGACAACCCCCGCCAACTTTTTGTCGACCGGTTTCAATTGCATGCCCGTGTACAAACCAAGGGCTCCACCCTGGGAGAATCCAGCCAATACCATACGACTGTACGGCAATCCAGTTTTTTCATGTTCGGTTTGCAATATTTGTTCGATTCGACTCTGACTGGTTTCGATACCATCGCATTGCTCGTTGGATTTCATATCCAATCCCTTGATATCGTACCAAGAAGGCATTGCCATTCCCATGTTCATTGTGACAGGTTGTGTGGGAGCTGTTGGGAGAATTATCTTCAAATAAGGCAGCTTGCGACACAAATGCTGTTTTGTTTTCCAAGGGGAGATAATCAAATAGGATCGTGACCGAATGCAATAGAAACAAGCACGAGTTAGAGATTCCAATCATCCATCTAATCAATCTTAGCAGCGGCATTTTTCTTTTTCATCATCCCTCTGGAGCTACCCCTGTTTCCTCTCTCGCTCTCCCAATTGCGATGGAGATATATACATCTCAAAGATACTCACCTCGGCTACATCATCGAATCCATCCGAGGTATCGCCTAGTCCGTGGCAAATCACCAGTAAAGCACTCTGATCCGCCTCATTTCGGGGTGTCATTGTGATGGTACCTGACCCATCTCTTTCTGTAATAGAATTCATGTTGTAATAAGAAGAAAAACTTGCCGCTTGGATTGGATGGATCAACACGGATAGAGATGCCAAAGCTGTAGTGGCCAATAGAACCGTCGATGGCAGACGAAATCGAGTTGGATTCCAGCAATGACTGGCTACCGGTAGTAGTATAGATTGGGATACACAATGGCTTTTCTGCATGCAGACCAGAAGGAATCCGATAACAGCACTCTCAAGATAACAAGCACCGAGCAATGCTCCTCTTGGATGATACTAGCTAGTATTGTACGCTGCAATGAAGAGCACCGAATAAGGAAAGGAATCTGGAGAGGACACAAGCAAACCGGACAAGGACAAAAGTGGCGGTCGGAAGGCGGCGATTGAAGATTCGAAGGTTCCAACGGTACACAACGTTAAGCAGCAGAGCCGCTAATAACATTCGAAGTTTCTTGTGTCAGCTCATCTTGGTTGTACGAGCTGTTGTGGGCAACAATGATGCTAACTTCAAATCCATCAACCACTTGGATGAAGTACTGCACTGGGGAAACATCAGCTGGTTGCAACCATCGTTCAACTACATCTTGCAAGAACAGATTGACAGAGGTACCAAAAATTACCCTGTCAAAGTTGTCAATGGTGCTTGGTTTAATCGAAAGATTAAACAACTTGGTTTAGACTTTCCTGAAGGAGAAGAGAAAAATTTGACTGAGGCTGAATTCTTTCCACACCACTATTCATAAATTGGATGAAAGAAATTCCTACCTTTCTCCTTGCATCCTTGGGGCGTCAGTCCTAAGATTCAGTTTTGGGATTGTGCAGTGGCAATCACCCCAAAGTCCGCCGACTGCATAATAGACCAGTGTGGTCATTGGTTGTTCTACCTAGTTGGGAAATCTCCCGTTAATAGCCATCCATCAAACAAGCAGAAAAAAAATAGGAATTTTCTTACTATGGAATTGTTAGGCTACAGTTTGGCTCTTCAAATCATGGAATGCAAGATCAAAAATCGTTACGGGACGCATCAGACTGATGCAGCAGGCGGACAGGAAAAGGTTGGCTGTTCCATTATTCTAGAATGGATAAGGAGGTTGTTGGTGGAACGCCGAAGCCGAGGAATGAAAGCCAGGAGCAGGAGCACCCGCAAATCGCTGGGCAGCATAGGCAGCACGTTCCGCGGATGCTCTCTCCAAAAGAAGGGCCTGTCGTTGCTGCTGTTCGTGATAAAACAACTCTTGCTGGAGCAACATTTGCCGTTGTTGTTGCTGCTGTTGCTGCAACATGACGGATTGCATCATGAGGCGCTGCTGTCCGCCACCGGTCAACATGTCGTACGGGTTCTGTGGCTGCGAGGCGGCATGCATCATCATGGACGACTTGTCTGCCGCTCCCTCTTCATTCCAGTTATCCCCGTATCCCGCTTGAGCCCGGGCACTCAGGGCACGCGCCAGTGCCGAAGGAGGAGCGGCCATGCTGGGACGGAATGCTGGAGTTGCTTTTTCGGGCTTTTTGGAAAACGTCTGAAGCTCGACAGAGGCATCCCTCTTGAATTTGGGGTGTGAATATGCCAATACATTGGGAGGGAGGTCGCGGTCCTTGAGTTTTTTGAATCCCCAGCGGTACAAGTTACGGAGGATGCTATCGAGCTTGACCTTTTTCTTGCTGGTACGAGAGACCTTGTTCATGACCTTGGTGAACTGTTCCTGTTCAATGGCAAAGGATTCGCCATCTTCGAGCCACCAAATAGCATCTGGAGCCTCGTCATTCTTGAGCAGCTGCATGAGCTTTTGAGGGAAGATGCTGCACTTTTCGTAGTCACTCAAGTTGGACTTTTTAGACATGGCATTCAGCTTGGCCGCAATGGCTTCTTGAGTTGTAGCAACTGTGGACTCATCGATTTCCGACTTGGCTTTCTTTTGAGGGCGATCTCCTGTGATTATCCATGAGAGTATAAGCCATGAAAGTAATAGCACGGTACAGAATGGAATGAAAATGGCAAGGTGAGATACCAATCCAATTAAATAGAAGCAACCCACCGGACAGAAGTGACCCAGAAAGCCAAAAGACGTAACACAGAGAGAACGTACCTTCATGTGACTTGGCTGCATCAGCAACTGTTTCACCCTGATGGCCATCAAAAGGAGAGTTTTGGCTGGTAGTAGCAGTGAGGACACTCTCGTTGGCCTTGTTCACGCCATCCACAAGAGCTTCTGCCAAGGCAATCTCGGCCTTGCGTTTGCTGTTGGTGGGGGTAGTTTCAAATGTGGACGCCATGGTCAATCAAAAAGTTTAATAAAGCAACGATAGATGGAAGTATGATATTAGAGAGATCGAGGTCGTTGGTGAGATTTTGTGTGAGATGTTGGGAGCTCCTCGCTCCTCGAGTTGGATGGCAATGCAGGAATGAACGTCGCTGTAAAGCTGGCTACCGGTACAGTGCGGACGATACCGGTGGTCGGTGTTTGTTAACTTCACCGAACAGAACAACACTACCGAAACCTTGGTAAAGGTGTAGAAACCAATGGTTCAAATAACACACAAATGAAGCCTTTGGGTGGATTTGGAAAAGCGAAATTCATTTATCCATCGTATTTCTAAGAATAAAAATCTTTCAAACAAATTACAATTTTGCTACTTTCAACTATCCTGGATTACAAAAAGCGTCAATACAGGAAAGAAAAAGGCAACGGTAGAACATGGGTGCACGAAACGATGTCCCATTGAGGAACATAAACACCATCAATTAACAGAGCGACATCCGAAATGGATTCCAATCGTTCACATTGATCACCAATCGTGCCAACAGTATCCTGGATAGCCACAGGAAGATTTAACTGTTAGTACCAATTCATCAGTCGCCTTCTTGTTGGGGATAATGAGGGGCAGTATTCTATTTATCAAATGTCAATTTTAATGCTTTGTCCCGGACAAATTGATTGTTCAACATCTTTACTGTAGTATTTATTTATCGAATCTTTGGCCTTTTTGAAGTGATGTTACTAAAAGTGCACAGAAACAACCTGCGCGTCAGTAAGTGTTCATAGCGTCTTAATGATGCCTTCACCGTTGAAGCCGAGTCGTACTCATGCGCGATGAGGAAGCATCACTAACTTTCTAACTAAGTCTTAGAGGGCACAGCCACTCAGTGTCGAAAATCAGTAGACGCTACATGTAGAGATACTGGTCTAGAGATGAGCGACGATGATGGCAATCACGACATTCATGTAACAGGCGCTGTAAAAGCTCTGTACAGTACCGGTACGAGCGAGTACCAGTATCATCACAGTGTGGTACCTGTACTGTAGTATTCGCAGTGCACACCAATACATATATAGACTGCCACTCGACTCGTAGTAGTGTACGAGGATTTAATTCTCCATGGATTCGGCAACTGAGACCCAGATTTAAACAAGAAGAAACTGTGGTTAGCATAGTAGAAGGAGGAAGGAGGATTAGTTCCTTGAATCCATCTGCAATACAGGGCTTAGTGGCCTTCTTCTACCGATCCCGTTTTTACGATCTCTGGTCATTGGTCATTGACCAGCGATTGGGGGGAAGTGATGACGTGACGACGGACCAAATAAATGGTGCAGCAACAAAAAAAGAAGAAGATTTTTTGATCCCATTCGAACCAAAAAATCCAAAAACGCCGCCTTACCGTTAACGGTATGTTGAATGAGTGGAACTATAAAACGAAAAATACAATTATTATTGAGCATTTTAGTACGAAACATGCTGTCAAAAAGGTTCTTTAAATGGTACTTATGTACTTTCTTCCTTTCTTTGGCGGGACTTTTTAAGTCAGCGGGAGCTGCGATACCTCGGCAGAAAGACAGATAGAAGAAGGAGGATCATGTTCGGATTGCACCCATCTTTCAAGCTAGCCCTGGCAACAACACCCGACTACGTCGTGTGTTGCCGCCCGGTATCATTCATTCCCTCATTGCAACCTTCTTTTTATTAAGCTAGCCCTGGCGACAAGACCCGACTACGTCGTGTGTTGCCGCCCGGTATCATTCATTCCCTCATTGCAACCTTCTTTTTATTAAGCTAGCCGACTACGTCGTGTGTTGCCGCCCGCTACTCTATAATTTTCCAGCTGCTATTCCCTTATTGTAACTCTAGCCTTTACAGCTCCTGCTGGCTTATTGTGCTTTTGTGATGATTGCACTAACCTTAAATATTAACGATTTATTCCTACCCCAAACTTGTATTGAACCATCAATGTTCAGTTTTGTTAGCTTATGACTATCTCTATCCTTATACTTTGGCTTCACCGGAATAGGAAATAGCATTAAAGGGGTTGAGAACTCAGGCAGTTTACCTGCCGAGGTAAACTTCGGGTACTTGAAGCTCAGTGGTACACAGTGTACCGGTATCGGTAGGGTGATTTGTCCCTCACAAATTTTCGCTTGGCTTAATTGCGCGTAAATCCACTTATTAGTCTAAAAGTGTTAGTTTAACATACGATTTTAGCAAAAAGTGACTGAATTAACACTTAGCCTAAACAAAACACATAAAACAGCAATACACTTTGGCGCAATAAACTTGGGCTAAGCAAAACACATAGGCTAAGTGATGCTCTCCGAGGCATCTTCTCAACAGCACAAGTTCAGCACCAGTCCCTACAGCTTCCTGTAAATACAGTGCAAACACAAATTCCAATATAACCACCACCCACCATACCCTCCGCTTTCTGCTAGCTAGGCTTCCTGGGAACTGCTCAAGGAACTTCACAAGAAAGAGTTCAATTGGGCTAAGACTGAGATTTAGATCCAGGTTGAAACTTCCCTGGAGGATGATACCATCCATACTATTAATCTGGAACCCACCCTTGGCTATGGTGTGAACACACACACACACACACACACACACACACAAAAACTGGAGCCACAGGAGACTCTGTACAATAATTATTCATTATTAAGGATCAATGGTGGAAGTTTGAAAGGGCTCCTCGGGAGTTGTGGGTACTATTCCGATGTACAAATGATGTTGCTTTCTTGCAACATCTTGGATGCTCCCAATGTTTCCAAATACATATATAGTATTTGCCTACTGGTACCCTCTGGCTGAAAATTGTTGGGCTCTGTAGTTGTGTCTTTGATGTGGCTACCAGTATCATTCCCTTATTGCATAGCCCCAAAGCACTTGCTGGTAATGTAGTGACTATTGCGGATGATGATCAGCAGGAATACTGTCTTCTAGAAGCGCCACTTCCTGTAGGGGCACCCTGGGAGCAGCTAAAGCTGCGGTGTCGTAGTAGCGCCCCATGTACTCTGAGAATCTTAAAGCCAGCCGGTCGAGTATTTCCTGCTCTTCTGGACATCGTCCATTTGGTAGAAGAATCGGACCATGATCCTGCTCATCTGCGGATAGTCCGCTGGGTCCTACCGACACATCACTCGGATCGCTAACGGTATCCACTTTGAGGTCTTGAGGATGTCCGCATTCCTTGGAATCACATTTGCCAGGTCAAGGGGAGTAGGCACATACCCCTTTTCGTATTCTGCAGCGTGCCTGAATCGTAGGTGTGCCAAGTCCAAGTTTTGGGTAACAAACTGATAGTCCTTGTTCGTTTCGAGAGCCTTGTCCTTCTTCATAGGATCAATCAACGCGCAATATTCAGGGCATCAAAGAAGCTGCTCTTGCTGAAGCTAATCTGCTCTATAATAGCTTTGAGAAAACGAAGGCCGCTGTTTTAAAAGGCGGCAAGTCTTGGATCCGCCATGTTTTTCTCGCCCGTCTCAGTAGTTGTAGTGGTAGTCGTTGTTGTTCTTGCAGACCAAAAGAAATTGAAAGGGGATTGCAGTGATAGCGGTCAGCGTGGACGTCGTAGTTCGGATAAGAAGTTTCAACGCTCCTTTGAGTTTCCTCTTGGCTGATGCGTTGCCTTGCCTCTCTCGTGGCAGCTTGATCTCATCCTCCGTACCGTACAATCAAAAGTAAGACCTGACTTCGGCTTTCATTCATGGAGATCTAACAAGCCAAACCCTTTGCCCCCCGTAATGGTCCTCAATTTCTTGCCCCTGATCCCTCAGAACCTAGTCCTGAATTTAGACTGTTCTTTGCTTAAGCCTGGCCCCGGCTGGCTTCCGTAGATAATTTCCCGAATCCCTGCGGGATTCCCTGGTTCCGCCTCAGCTGGTTCTGCTACTGGAGATGACAATGGTGCAGTGCAACTACAGCACGTACTATGCACTACCATTCCTGGGTACACCTAAATGTATTCACGCCAGTAGCTTTCTTTCGCTCTAAACTAGTTACTGGATCAGTTTCCTTCCTTTAATTTTTCTGTCCTAATTTTTTTATACTATCCACGCATGCAATATTGGTTGTTGGATTTGGCTCATATGCCCGTCCATTGGCTTCGACCATATCGTCGGCCTGTGTTTCATGGCCCGTCTGCGGGTTTGCTGGTTTGTTTCTTTGTTCGTCCAGCACCGTGCCCTTGTCGTTGAACGACTATACCGCCATTCCAGTCAGGTGCTCCCTGCTCTACTTCGTTTGCTCCCACGCCCGGGCACTGTCGGACATGGAGAGCTTCTCCGGCACCGCTTCAAGGTGTGCCGCCGTTGCCTCCTCGGCCGATGTTGCTGCCTGGCCAAGGGACCTTGCACACCATTCCTCCATCGGGCCCACGAGTGGGCCCGTTGGCGCCGTCCAGGAGTTTCCCGCGAGTTGCCGCCATCTCCGACCGAATGGCCACCATCCGCGACTCGCGACGAGTATCATACTCGGCCTCGCCTTTGTCGGCCTTCCAGCGCTTCACGATTGCCCGGCTCAGGTCCTCATCGTAATCCTTGTCGTGGAGTTCGGCCACCCGCCGGTCTACCTCGTCTTCAAGCTCACGCTTCATCCGGTTATTCACACGCTTGGTCTCGGCTTCCAGAATGGCCTTCTGGTCGAGGTCGACCAAAGCGGCCATCACCTCATGACCAGTCTCTGGGTGGCGGACGGCCATCGCGAAGTGTCCCAGTCCCGATAGAACACGTCCATCGCCTCCGATATGCTTGTTTTGATGCGCCCGCATGAAATGCTGCACCTGGTTGCTGCCCGACCACTTGGCACGCTTGTTGGATCTCTGGGTGGGTGAGGCCACCGCGGCGCTCTTGCGCTTGGTCCCCGACGTCTTTCCCTTTGGCTTCTCGGTGGAGTCGTCAGATTCCGTGTCGTCCGAAATTTCCTTCTTGTCCAACAATCCGGCAGCGGCGGCCCCACCGCTTGCCTTGGAACTCTTGAGGGCCACCTGCTTGGCCTTGTCGCCCACGTCTTCATCCGAAACTTCCTGGCCGGTGCTCTTCGCCTTTGCAGCACTGGTCGGAGCGGTGGTCTTTCCTCCAGCTGCCCTGCCACCTGTTGCGCCGTCGCCTTCTAGACCTCCGTTGGTCAGCCGGGCGTCATCGCCCTCCGACGACCCTTTCTTACCTTCTCCCGTGTGCCCGCTACTCTCTTTGGGGCCATTGGGCGCCCCCTTCTTTTTCGGAACTCCGGCGCTTGCACCAGACGTCTTCATGGTCGCTTGGTTTTCTATTGATAAAAATGTTCTCGAATCGCTTGCCACGGTTTGCAGTGCAACCGTCCACACGCTCGATTTGTGAGCTCTCCGGCCGTTCGCACTTCTTCAGCGTCTGCCCTCCTCCCCCTTTCTTCGCTGCGTTGG
Source organism: Seminavis robusta (assembly GCA_903772945.1). Taxonomy (NCBI): domain Eukaryota; phylum Bacillariophyta; class Bacillariophyceae; order Naviculales; family Naviculaceae; genus Seminavis; species Seminavis robusta. The sequence continues at coordinate 18,518 of CAICTM010002047.1, forward strand.
AACCCGTATGTTTTCTACGTCTCCCGCATTTCGAAATTTGGGTTTTTTCCCGTTCTTCTACTCCTCTCTTTAGCCGCGTTATTACCGGTTGTCACTGGCCCAACGTGTTCTCTCTCCGGCATGACTCCCGGTTTTCTTCAAATTTGAACTTTATCACCCTATTCGTGCGTCTGTCTATGACGCCTTACGGATTTATCCCTTTCTTTTTTGGGTTTGGAGATTTCACTCCGTTTTCCCATTTCCAGCTGGCTCGCCACGAATGACAATGGCTGGCGCTTCACGCTTGTGGCTCCCCGTCCTTTGACGCACACGAACCCACACGTGACTCGCCCCTCTTGGCCTTCTCTTGCAGTTGCCATCCTCAACCCTAGTGGGATTACACATTCCACAGGATTGAGAAGCCTACAATACTACTAGCACATGAGTTACACTCCAAATGCGCCT
>CAICTM010002048.1:0-18897 GCA_903772945.1 Seminavis robusta
ACTTTCTTCTGGTCATCGGCTCAAGGTCAGCGTATGCTGTTTGGGTGGAGTAGTTTGCCTATGCAGCAGGGCTGCATCGTGTAGCTTGGAAATACCCACGGATTTTTCAATGTCCCTTTCGTGGTAAATGCTCGTGGTATTCGGAAGCGTAAGGCTTCCTTGGTGGAAATTCAACAGTTGTTTTCCAGTTGGAATAATGTGTGGTACACAAAATTATCATCGGTCTGGGCCATGATCGTCTTATGGATCATTTTTCGAGCTCCAGTGGGTCGCATCTTAACAGGACGTCATCGAAGTCCGTGTTCTGCTTCATCTTGTCTTTAATAGTCGGGTGCACTGCCCTAAGATCAAGTTGAAAGCTTTACCTCTATTTTCTTGATGTTTGCTAACCTTGTAAGGTGGTCTTCATCAGCCCTCCATACTCGGCTTTCTCAAGCCCACGGAGTTCCTCTTCCGGTGGTCGGCTATGGCTGCCGTAAGTTCGGCTATTTCATTAACGAGTTGTGCTTTTTCTATCGTTAGTGTGCGTAAGCTACCGAGAGTCGGGTCATGGTGACGCGGCTTCTCTTCTAGTAGCTCTTAGGCTTTCCTTGGTCGCCTGGAGACGAGTGTTGTTCTTTCACGTCGTTCCGCCGCCGTGTCAAGCCTGTTCCGGGTATCCTCTGATACACCGGTGCTACCAACACTGTATGTTCAGGTTGCGTAGCTCATTCTCATATCGTCACCCATCTTTGTCCAACGTGGATGACGATCTTCTCCCATGTGCGTATCATCGGTCTCCGTTCCAGATCCAGTTGTACCGAAAAACACATGTTGTCGAGGGCTTTAGTTGCCTAACTCTCTTAGTTGTTACTGTTGTCTATGAGATACTACTGAAAAAGTGGGTTCCTTGGCTTTTCTTACTGATCAAATTCTAGTCAGAGGTACAGGTTGAATCCTAATTGCGAATCCCCAACAGTAAAGTGAGAGTTTTCCTCTGCCTCCTCAAAACCCAATATGGCAAAGGGCGCTCGTGAAGGAGCTTACGATACACATCCCATTGTTGTTGGTTTGATTCTGGTAGCGAACAGGAGGACTTGAATTTGTCTGGGGACGCCAATAAATAATGCGACCCCTCGATCCCACAGCAAGTGGCATCGTACTCCTTTTCTTGGCATTATCAAGTGTATCTCTCAGTATGTGTTGTTTCGCCCAGTTCATTGACACCGTCGTACCACGCCACTGCAGTCCATTACTGTGATTTGTCGTCTATGAACTCGATGAGTTGAATTGTGTTGTATTAAGTTTCTTCTCCTCAGATCATACTTCTGCACCAAGCCCACCCACCGACTCGGTACCTTTCGTCCAAATAGGCAGTGTGGGTGAGAATTGATCTCACGTACTTGTCCTGTAGATCTGTTTCGAGTATTGTCGAGTTGGCACACCATATCCTTCCGTGCCACCGTCACCCTTGACTCTGCGCAATTCCTGTACAAGCTCAGGATGCTGGAGTGCTTGCTCAACAAGTACAAGCCGCTCAATGTTATTGATACACCACCACTTGTCGCTGATCAAGCGTCTTATTTCTGCGGACTCCTTCTCTGTCTGGGAATCTCCAAGCTTATTTCGGAGAGCACTCAACTCTCTCTCAAGAAATGAAAGATTTAGAGTTGGATGAGAGTTTTGATATTCGGCAAGACTGCCAAGATTCTTTGCAATGAGCTCTCGAAGGGGTGGTGGAGGAACTTTGTCTCTTGATGGATCGCTGACTACTCTTGCTTGATAAACGACAACATCTGTGACAGTGGTGGCGTCCTCGGTAACTGCTGTTTTGCTGTCTCGATGGATGCTTATGTACAGGCCCTCTAAGCGCGATTCCACATTGTTATCTCTGATTCTAGTAGCCGTAAGCTTGCTTGGGTTGCCAATAGGAGACGATTATTGTTCGCTTCATGTCGTACCTTCGCCGTTGCAAGCCTGTTCCGGGTCTCCTCTGAGTACACCGGTGCTACCAACACTGTCTTTTTCAGGTTGCGTAGCTCATTGCTCATGTCGTCACCCATCGTTTGTTCAACGTGGATGACGATCTTCTCCCATGTGCGTATCATCTGGTCTGCCGTTCCAGATCCAGTTGTACCGAAGTTAAACACATGTTGGTCGAGGGCTTTGCATGAACCTTTCTGCTGGTTCGACGATGGGCTGGTTCTTCCATGCCCTCGTGCTTTGCCGCCTCCTCGGCCACCTCGTCCTTTACCTCTACCGCTCATTGTCTATGCTACGGTAGGTGGACTATTTCAATTCTTTCTTTTTTATTTGGCTAGCTCTTTATTTTAAGTTCTCGTCCGACTACTTATTCGTCTTATGGCTATGGGGCGATAAACTTCAAATTATACTCCTGGCTAGGGAGTGTTAAAACTATTGCTAAGGATCTTGCAAGGTCGGGCGCTATTGCTTCACACTTCGTGCGGTATGCTGCCGTTCCAAACCCGTTTCCTTGCTGATTGTTTCCTTGGTTGGGTACCCGTCCTTGGTCCCTGCGCTGGCACTATGGCTTTCGCGCTGTTGTTGGCTTTCTCCTCGCCAAGCAACCTTGCCGGTAATCCTTGTGGATTCTACCGACGAAACTCTTGCTGCTGCGTCGTCGTCGACCGATACTCGCGTCGTCGGCGGCTGCAGTCTCCTCTCTTTCCGTCCTCGGATCTTCACTCGTTGCTGTCGTTCATTCGACAGGCTTCTTCACTTCGGTCTTGTACCGATGCCGTCGTCGTTGTCGACGGTCTTCTCTTGTTGCTGTCGATCCTTCGACAGGCTTGGTCTCTATCGGTCGTCTTCCTTGACGGTCTTCTACTCGTCGCGTCGTCGCGATCGGCGTTCGTCTTCGGCGTCGGCCGATACTCGCTCCTGCTACCTTGGCTGCTTCGTTGCTTCGATAGACTCCTCTTCGACTCGATAGTAGACCACTGCTATTCGTGATAGCAGCCTTTTTCAGTAGTATGTTAGTTGCTCTAAGCTCTCTTAGTTGTTACTGTTGTCTATTGAGATACTACTGAAAAAGTGGGTGTGGGCTACCAGCTTTTACTACTGGCATCAAATTCTAGTACAGAGGTACAGGTTGAATCCCTAATCGCGAATCCCCAACAGTCCAGGCGTGGAGACTCAGGGCTGCGGGTCAGCAACTCCACAGTCCGTGAGGGGAGTATGGAGCTTCTGCACCCTAGCCGCCGAGTAGCGCTTGTGGGTGGCAGCGCGCTTGCATCCGGAGGTGCAGCTGCCTTTGAGGGCCCAGGCCATACAGACGCCCTGACCACCGTGCTTGGGAATGGTGTACTGATGGTCCTTGGTCATTTCCGTGATGGAGCGGAATCCCGAGTCCTGGAAACGTTTCAAGAGGTCTTCATCGCCGTGGACGTTGGTGACTGGGTGTGCTCCCGCTCGCTGTTGGTTCGCTCCGGCAGGCTTCTTGCTCGGCGGTTTGGGAGCGGGCTTGAAGAACGAGTACCAGTGAGCAGGGAGCTCAGCGAGGGACGAGGCACGGGAGGACTGAACGAGTCTAGTCAGCGCACCAAAGTTGGGGGCTGCAGCGCCTGGGTTTAGGATAGCTTCGTTGACCCACAGGAAGTAATCTTGTTGGACCTCGAAAAGGATGCGACCGCACAAGTCCACCGCCACACTCCGGTTGTCAGCATGCAGGCCATGGATGGTGTGGAGGTAGGATCCCAGCGAGAGGGCCACATCACGCTCCGAGCGTGAGACGGGATGGTTTCCTCCATGGAAGACATCTATCATGATGGAGAAACCATAGAGCTTTTCCTCCGCAATGCGACCATCGGTGGGAAACTTCATGTCGGTGGAAGTGATGGCAATGGCATCTTCCAAGGTGACCGAGGCTCCCTTCTCAACGTACTTCGCTCGAGCAGCCAAGTCCTGGACCGCCTTCGCTTCCGAATGGCCTTGGCACACCACTGAGAAGGGGGAAAGGCCTTCACCCAAGGTGGTCCCTAGACCGTTCACGAAGTACTTGCGGAAGACACGATCCAGAATGTGTCCAGTGACCAAGGGTTTGTTCGCAAGGTTGATGGGTAGTGCCGAAGCCTGAGTGCGTTCGTCTAGTTGAGCTTGTAAGATTCCGTGTTCATTCCCTTTGGGGGACTTCGCGAGCAGACGGTGAATGACGGGAAGGTTTGCGTCATCGGCCACGTTGCAGAGGTTGTGGACGCGAGTGGCTAGGGCGACCCCGAATTTTATCCGTGAAGGTTTTGTTGCTCTTCTCACGGTCATACTGGAGTTGTTGTTCGACGGTGGCCTCCAGTGTATCACGTAGGTTCGCGATTCCCTCGTTGAAGGTTGCGTTGGTCAGGCCTGGACCTACCGCGCCAAGCGCCGCCATGTAGGGTGAGAGTTCCCAGTTCGTGCTTCGTTGGAGCGCGTTTGCGCTGATGGGCGCGGCCACGTTAGCAGCAGCATTACTAGTGGACGTGTGACCTCCCACGACCAACGTGCAACAGGCGCGGAACCATTGGACCAAAGGGGCGATGGCAGCCTGTCGTGCAGGATCCGTGTGAGTCATCTCGGGGTTAAGGACTTCCGCACGGAACTGGGGAAGACTGTACTGTCCTTCGGGACGGGCCACGAGGACGGCTTCAGAGAGATAGGACGGAAGAGGCATCACACGACGGACCCGGAAGACATCAGTGTCCGCGACACCACCGCCGTGGGGGCCACTGTGTAGCACAGGAGCCGGCACGGCGGTGAACATCGTTCCTCGGTCAATAATTGTCATGTTGTGGCAGGTTATGTCAGCCGTGCGTTTGAACGCTGACATGGGAAGGACCACCGTGATAGCGCTTCGAAGATCGTTCCCCACCACGATAGCATAGAGATTGTCGTAAGGAGAAACCTGGCTAGGATTCACGGGGTAGGCGTAGAGTGAGTATCCAATGTAGATATTCGTTTCATCATTTTGGAGGACGAAGCCAAAGGTGACAGGTGAACGAAGGCAAAATTGGCTCATAGCGCGAGAGGCAACATCACGATTTGCATTCGAGGCGCCGCCCACAGAAGTGAGGATATCAGTGTAGTTAGGAGCATGTACCTCCCATGCCGCTGCACGAGAGACGAGATCCGAGAAATTAGAGCTGGCCATGGTGAGGGTCGAAAAGATACGAAACCTGATGCCGGCGCAAGAGATTAATCTAATCTAGGTTCTTGCCTTCAGCGTCGGCTGAATGAAGAATTGTGAGCTGATAGAGAGACAACCTTCTTGCGATCGGCAGTTCAATGGCTGATCTTGGCTAGGTCGCTGGCTTTAGTGATTCATGGTTGCCGCTGTCGATCCTGCCGAATGTGGTCTTGGACGGGCGTCGTTGCCTTAAGGGTAATCTTGTTCGAGAGGCATCGAGGAGCTGATGCGGTGCATCATCATGTGGGGTATCCATTTCCGGAACACAGGTGATGACCTGTGAGATGTAGAGATGTACTTGAGTTGTAGGTGAGGAGCGCGGGAATTAATTTTGCAATTTGTGAGATGGTCCTCTCGGCAACCATGATCAGGGTCATAGTTGCGAGAACCCATCAGGGTTCAAGTTTCCACGCTGCGGGGCGTGGAAACTCGGACGGGGGGTTCCCCAGGCGTGTTGCTGCTCAACACGTAGCAATACCATGAAATACAGAGCCCACCCACTTTTTCAGTAGTATCTCAATAGCAAGTAAACTAGAAGAGAGCTTAGAGCAACTAACAACGCCCTGTCCTACCACTTTGTCAGAGAAGCAATTGCTGCTGCCATCATCTCCTTCCATCACATGCCAGGAGAGATCAACCCAGCGGATATCCTGACGAAACACTGGGGTCTGGGCCAATTCTAAGGGCATTGATGTTCTGGCAAGGAGACACCAGCAAGCTCCTTGATGCCTCCATGGATAACCCTGATCGATAAGATCCAAAAGGGGATCCATGAATGCGCCACTGGGTGCGCCATAGCTGTGCAGACTTAGCTATGTGACATCATTGCTGAAACCCGTGTACAGTCAAAGAGTACAGCCAGCAATGCTATCATCCAGCACTGTATGTATTGCTGAGGCAAGCCTAGATACCAAGTGTATGCATGGCATACAGCCTGTATACCCTGGGTATGATAGGCATCAACAAGCCTCTCCAGAAGAGATCCACATGGAGGATTGCCTCTCCAAAAGCAGCCATCCTGTCGTTGGGTTCCTGTCGAGGAATTGTTGTATTTGGTCTATCTAGCTAGCATTGTAAGAAAGATAGTAAATGAATAGTAACCTGTGAACCCAGAGAGTACACCATAGCCTTGCAGTAGACCAGTTCCTGTATGGCCCGTGATAGGGAAATCAGCATCCCCTCAACCAACCAAGGAAGTGCTGGTTGAGTGGTATCATCACCAGTGGCAGGAGATCTCCATCAGACAGAGCTCTCCTACCAGCTCTTGTGTATCTACAGTTGAGCCTTCTGGAAGAAAAGCTCATAGATTTGCTCCGACACATCCCGCCATGAGAATTTGCAAGCTGCCCCGCCCACTCGAGAGATCATGCCCCCCAGCAGTAACGAATTCTCCGAGTTCATCCCATTCACCGGTGATGTTGGAAACCCACCAAGGACATTTCAAATGATTGATACAACCCTTCCGGAGCTTATTACCGACGAAGAATGCATTGCCCTCATGGAAAAAAGCAATGTAGGCCTTGGTAATATACATGTTGCGTTGATGTCTTTTGTTGACAGCCCCCATTCTAACCATGCTATGATCCTTCTCCCCTCCCAGCTCAGTGGCGTGTAGACCAGGATAAGTACACAGCCATAGGCAGGGGGGACTCCCACCCAAACTCCCACTACAAAGGCATCCACCAATACCCTCTCTTCCCCCCTAGACATGCTGGAAGGAAAAGAGATAACCCACCAACACCTGAAGGACCCAGATCTGCCTCCACACATGTCAACCAACAGGCCAAGACCAAAAAATCCACCCCCATGGACAACACCTTCAGCCTATATGTCCTGGTCTGATATAATAGGAAGCAGCACCAAACTTGGAAACAAGATTGTTAAGGGGCTCATCAAAGAGTTTGCCCCAACCCAAAACCCACTCCAAGACCCCGTTCCAGAAGACAATGACCTCCTACAACAACAGACCAACAAAGTAACTCCACAGACCAGAACAAACCTGGAAAGTGAGAAGCCCAACGGAAAGCCCAAAGACAAAGAAAACACAATCTTGATTGGCTTAGAGAATGAGATGGACCCTGAAGAACAGTTGGAGGAAACAGGGACCACAACAAAGGAACACCCCAATGAACTCACTGAAGAAGAGGAGGCCACTGCCACAGCTGCACTTATGAACAATGACACAAATGGCAAATCAGACTCCCAGGACAGCATTGAGCAACCCAACAAACCAGGAAACCCAGGATCAACCCCCTCCCCAGCCCCAGCATCCTTCAAAGACCAAGACATTCAGAAGTTTCCACTCTATGCCTTGACCTCAAGACTGAAATCACTAGACTCTGGCACAGTATCACTCGCGAGATCAACCTCAAGAAGATCCTCCCTTTCAACACCCTGGAACTCTCACAAGGAGTCAACCACCCTTAAGTGGCAGCAGTCTTCAGAATCTGGGCCAACTCACCCATCGTCCAACAGAACCTTCAAAAATCCTTATGGAGAACACCTGAAGAATGGGGATCTTTTATCCTGAAGGAGGGCATGGAGACCACCATCAAACGACACAGTGGTGACACCTATGTCTACCCCGACCCTAGGGCCCAAGGAAAAGGGGTCAAACTCCTTCTACGCCTGGCAATGACACCCCCTGAAGAGTTCCCGTGTTTTGACCCCAGACTATCCAAGTTTACTGAAAACACATTCATGGTCAGACTCAAACTCCTTGCACACAATAGCATTGGACCAGCATACGCCACCCTCAAGGATAAAGCACAATCGCCACCAGCAGCGGAGCCTGACACATCCAAGAAATCTGGTAAAACCACAGCAAAACCAGCCAAAGCAGCCGCATTCAAGATGAGAGGCATCTCCGGCAAACCCATCAGTCAATCCAACGCCTCAACCACAGCAAACTCTGATCCAGTCAACAGCCCTACACCACCTGCAGGAGAGCCAACCCACAAGACCCTATTCAAAGTAAACTTCCCCAACCATGCCCCACTGCCTGAGGACCCACAGGTCCGCGGAAGCGTCATTGGGGAACTCTCCCAACAACTTATGGTGGACTTCTTGACACAACTCTTCTCCAATGAAACCGAAGCCAAGCTCATGCGATACCCCACAGCAAGTCCACTTAGCTTCCATTCTGCCTGGATCCACCTTCACTCCAAATCAGCCAAATTCCCTAGAGAAGCTGATCAGTTCAAGTGCCAAGATTCTCATCGCCCATAACATGCCAAGGGATGAACTCTTGGAACTTTTCCAACCCTTCTTCGACGGATGGGATGAATCGCAGGAGGACACTGGAATCACCTTCAAACTTGAACTTGCCCCATCCAGGCCCCGAAAACTGCCTCAGTAGCCTGGCTCAAAGGAACAGGATACTGGACCAATGGAACCAACCTAGGTGAAGCCATACGACAGGACCCTCTCTACAAGCTCAAAGGGTCCAAGGACAACAAGCAATATCCCATTGAACTGATCTACCAACGGATACAGACGAAGCAGAATGAACGGTGGGACCCAACTGGCACCAATCCAATGGCGGTTCATGTACACTGTGCTGAAGAACACTATGACTCAGTGCTCTCCCTTCTCTCAAATATCTATGCCCCAGGACGCCGATCTGGATACCCCCAACACAAGAAACTCCAAGTGGTACCTGACCGTAGCTCCCACAAGTACTTGTCCACCCAGGATTTAACCCTGGATCAGGTCTTCACCTCCTTGGTAGATAAACAGTTTGTTATCGTTGATAGCATCCAAGTCATCTACATTGAAAAGGTTGTTGGGAACCCAGGGCCCCTTTCCCCACAGGACCCATCCACACTGTACTTAGCTGTGACATCTATGGTTGATAGCAACTCTAACAGGCCAAAACAGCCTGTGTTCATTGGCCTCGACCAGTCCACCAAGGACCCAACCACCTGGCTGATCCCTGTCGACAAGTACCGATATGCTGAAGGCTTAGCCCTGTCCCAGAGGTTTGGGCATGCCATGACAAAACACTGGGGACCAAGTGCCTGGAACTGGTTCACTCTCTCCTTCAGACAGAAGCAAGAGGATGCCTTCAAGTACAACCCTGAGACAGAAGTATTTGAATCCAGGGCTGACCGCCACCTGAAACGACTGGCAAACACCAAACAGTTCAAGCGAGAATTTGAGGTGGTTGACAATCTGGAATTTGCTACCAAGTGCCAAATTGCCAGCATCCACCTCAGGGTCCCTGGGGCCAACGCTCTGCTGTTGATGGGGTGGCCATGGATCCATCAGAGGCATCCTCCATTGGCACCACTGCTGACAGAGACCGTCTGGACATATCCACCCTCAATTCAGGACTGCAATCAGATGACTTCGCTGAGATGTGGTCTGAATGTTGGAGGTTGTATTACAGACACTTCAATACAAATTAGTCGTTTATCCCAATCTAGTTTAGCGGGGATATCTATATCTATTCTCTAGTTACATACATGGGGAGTTTAACTGATCTATATGGTCACCCCCTTCACTATATCCTTTGAAGTTGAATCAATCCCAGAAAACATGGAGAAAGATCACTTCTTGGAAATAGCTTAACAGTAAAACAGTATTTTACCTTTACTAAGCTAGAGTGTTACTAGCAACCAACACTATTTCCAAGAAGTTTATCATCTCGAGTTCGAGTCAATGGCGACATCGATATCAAGTCAATCCTATATGAGCTACATGCTAAGGTAAACAGTTGTTGAACAGCACAGGCAGATAGTGTTGGAGCCCCACTATAAGGGCTATCCAAACAGCCTTGCAGGAAAAAGGCATCATACCGTGCTGCATTTGACTACACCGGAGCGATCGGTCCTACTGAAGATAACCGAATCAGCCCAAAGTGAGCACACTAATGGAAAGATGAGACTGAACTGACCAAGTTACATGTTTGAATCGTCTCCATACAACAGGAATTGAGTGAGTTACGTCCGATTGAGTCAACAAGGCTACTGTGCGGAGCAGAGGCTACCGTACAGTACGAGCCAAGAAGACGAGTGTCCGTGCCGGTACGACTGTACCAGCTACCGGAGCAATCGGAGCAAAGAACAAGCTCACAGGAGTGAGCAGAAAGGCTATACTGCGGCCGGTGTGACCGTACGAAGCCGATCTACAAGCGCGATCAGCTCGCTGGAGTGAGTAAACCAGAGCGCTCGCAAGCAACCAAGTTACCAGGAGTGAGCCAAAAGCGAGCTCACAGGAGTGGCGACAACGGTTGCCACAAAGACAAGCTCACAGGAGTGAGACTTCGAACCACGAGCAATCGTATGACTGGAGATACTACAGGAATACCAGTACCAAAGCCAACTACAAGAGAACTCATCTATCATCCGCACGCTACGGCAACAGCAAGAGTGGTGCCAACCTATCTTACTAGCTACCACGACGAGTCCAACAAGGAAACAAGGCTTCCGACGAGCTGAAGCCAAGGCTACTGGACGGAGCAAAGCTACTGTACGGAGCCAAGCGAAGCCAAGAGGAGCGACACGATGTGTTGCCACGGAAGAGGAGTTAGATATCAAACTCCAACAAGAATTACCACAGAGGTACTCCCGTGGGAGTTCCTTTAGACGCACTATCAAGGCATCAAATCGGTGCTGATAGAGCTGAGGTGCGACGAAAAATCCGGCACGACAAGCCGAATTACCAGGCCGCTAGCACGGCAACGACAGGTCCTACGGAAGGACTGTCATACACGGAAGTGAGCTACTATACTGTCACTGACAGGCCCTGAAGAGTGCAAGTCCTCGAATGCAACAGGTATCAAGTTGCATCCATCGGCACGTTTAAGGAAAATTGAAAGAAAAACCATCAAGAACAAGAGTAGCCCATCAACGAACGATCGAACCACGGCAGCTGCTACAAGAACAACAAACGACTGCTACTGCTAGCCGGTCGCTACCGCTACCAAGCAACAACAAGAACAGTGACTACCGCTACTGTTGAAGCCATCAGTTGTTGATACCGATAGGGACGACAGCAACAACAGGCTGGATAAGAGCGAATTTTCGAAATTCCACCAGCCAACAACAAGACGATTAAGCGATAGGACACGACATCGCAACTGCTACATTGAACCAAGGCAGCAGAAGCCATCAGGCAACTGCAGAACAAGTTGCATTCATCGGCAGACCGTGGAATTTGCGAATTCCAGCCAACAAGAGTGTCGGCAACAGAAGCTGCCGCCACGGCAACAAAAAAAAAACAAAAAAAAAGAGTTCGCTGCTACGAGCGAACAACAAAAAGAACAGCGACAGCCAGTCGCTACTGCTATCAACACGAAGACAGTTGACAGGTCGACGATACCGATAGCAGCAACAGTGCCATTGTGTCTGTTGCCGATCAACTTGTCGGCAAAACCACAGTCGGCAGAAGAAGTGTGCCGACAGCAGAAAGCAAATCTTTGCTTTTTGTGAGGAAACCTGACAGCCTGTTTCCGGCACGGAATGTCAAAGAACAAAGCCAAGCAGTTCAGCGGCAACCAGAAGGAGCCACTGAACGGGAAAAGGTATCTTTTGCGAAAAGGTATCTTTCCAGGAGTGTACGGAGCCAGATCAAAATCTCTCCGTATACGGAACCAGCAAGAGGATTACGGCGAATCCAACTCCTACCAGCTACTACCAGTCCGTACAGTTACCAGAGCATGACATGCAGATAGCTAGCTAGCTAGCTACCGGTACGGAGTGCAGCACATCCAGTGCAAGCCACTGGAGCGTTGCAAGCAAAACAGCAGCTATAGGAAGCACAGGAGTGCATTGAATATTTTCCTTGGAGTGTGTATTGAGTTTACACTCAGCACCTCCTACCCTTGCATTGAATATTTTCCTTGGAGTGTGTATTGAGTTTACACTCAGCACCTCCTACCCTTTCATGGAATGTGTATTGTGGCATCCCAGCCACAGCACCTCCCACTACCATTTTTGGAATGTGTATTGTGCAACTAAGCCACAGCACTTCCTCCCTGATTACAGGCAAACCTGAGGCACCAACAGCCTCCAGGCAGGTAACAACAATACCATTACAAGTCTATGCCCTTGCTATTTGATCACAGCAAGTGCACAGGAGTGTGGTGGTACCCAAAATCCAAAACCTACAATCCTAAAACAAAATCATCATAACATCCGCCTTTATAGGCAATGCCGCAAACCATCAGCGGCATCAATGGCCACAACTACAGGGCCAACAACCATCAATGGCTACATCAACAGCCAGCATCGATGGCAACAACAGCCAACAACGGTATCTACCACTACCAAACCGATTACAATGAATCGACCAAACCAAATTCAAATTGCATCTACAATAACGGCAACTGCAACAACAGCAGACGACAGTGAACGTTGAACGAGTAGCTAGTACAAGCAAGCCACTCAAGAGTTCACAAGACAAGGAACCAAGCCACAGGATGGCTGGAGCAGACAGAGTTTGACACACAAGTGGCAACCTGATCAAAAGAAACAACAAGAGGGTGCAAACCTCAGCTCCACTGCAACTACTGTACAGGATTGCAACCAACCTTAGTCTCACACACAACAGAAGTACATGAGTACAAAAATCAAGCACAAGATACAACTACGAACAATACTGCCACAGCCAACTCACAGGAGTGTAAGAGCAGTGGCATCACCCACCAAAGGATCTACCGACTAAATCACCATCGAACCATCATCGACGTGACACGTCCAGGTCCAGTGGACCCATCAAGTTGGAGCATCCACAACTACTCCGAATACTTCCTTACAAGTATCCCAACTTCCAAGGGCTTCTACCCCAACTCAAAGCATCATGTGGCAAGGAACTTCCTCCTAGTTCCGCTACTACAACAATTCTCCCAAGTGTCCTATAGCCTGACTTCCCATCTCAGCTACGGCAACACAAATGACGGTACCAAGTGTACCAAGTGACGGCACCAGTCACCACAGAATGAGACACCAGCAGTCACGAGTCTCACATGAGTATAAAACACCATGACAAGAGGAAACAATAACTCAACATTTCCTCATTCCATCTTAGACATCGAGACCATCCAAAACTAGGTTCAGTCGAACCCAACAGTCCGTGACTTCCAAGCTACAATCATTTCCAGCTTCCATCACCTTCCAATAGGGCATCACTTCCCACAAGTCTATCGACTTCCAGAAGCTTCAACCAGCTTCCATCTACGAGGGCTTCCAGCCCCATCAAGTGTCAATGCAGCCAACTCCCAGTCCGAGCCGCAGGTACACACAAGTGACGGTATCATCGACACAGTCTTCCAGGAGTGGATCACTCTCAGCAGGAGTGCCAGCCACAAAGACTTTTCTGATGATGACAATGTCCGTTTGTCTCGTCTCCACCGCCAGCTTCTCGTACCAACGGGATGCCGAGCAACTACTTCCAAGGTTTGTTTTGGACTCATTGCAAGCCAGCCGACACGACGACATGAGACTGGATTACAAAGCCTTTCCAAGGTAGGAGCCTGCTTACCCAAGCACTAATAGACACTTTGAGTGCTATCGATTCTCAGGAATCCTAGAGGCACCGCCTCAAGCTCCACAGCAACCCAAGTTGCATCCAATGTCCAAACCAACCACACAGCTTTGGCTACAACAAGTACAAGTCTGCCACAGCTAGCTCACAACAGTGTGCCAACAGTGACAGCAGGAGTGGTATTGATAAAGTTGTACCCACCAAAACCAAAGTCTCAAACCTTTTTCAACCTTCCTTTGAATTTTCCGATCAATCTATCCAGATTGACACACCAGATCGACTGACAAGAAACGATCATGCCAGATCGAATGACACGAAGCGATCGAATCACAAGCAGCGACCACGAGATCGATTCAGTTTGACTCTCGGGATCGACTCAGAAGATCCATCAAGAGATTGCAAGTGCGACCACAAAGCCTATCTAGGCAGAGCAAGCTTACTCAAGACGGGTAGCACACACCAGTCTACCGGGTATCTTCTGCAGAGGATTCCCACAGTTCCACAGGAACAGTTCCACCATGGAACCAGCTCAAAGCAAGCAACAGTTTGACGGAACGCCACAAGTTGCCAGCACCCATCTACAAGAGGTGCAAACCAAGGTCCACATCAAGCAAGCACACATTCATGTACAACAAGTCACAGCCATTCGATTCCAAAGAAGAGGAGGCCGTGATGAAAGGAAGAAGCTTCCCCAGCTGGGAAGAAGAGGATTCCATTCCTCTGGAAAAGACAACAGCAGGCATCCAACACTTCTTGGACATCCAACAAGAAGAGACAGCTCACGTTCCATTCCAAGGACAACAAGCTGACTCCAGATAGCTACCAAGCTTTTGCACAGACTCATGCTCACCTGATTTCCAAATCAGTATCAAGCCTGAATGGATTGATGTTTCCACACATCATTGGCGATTGAGACCATGGCATATCGATGTCCAGTTCAGTCTACACCGCCAGTCAAGAGCACAGTTTGAGTCTACGAGAATGCAGCGGAACTTCCTAGTTTCCAGCTACAGCAATACCAAGTGACCGGAACTTCCCAGTCCACGGTTCAACAAGTGATCGGAACTTCCCAGTTTCGAATACAGCAACATCAAGTGACGGCACCACCGCCACAGCAAGTCATACAAGGAGTGGCAACACTCAGGAGTGGTAGCCACAGTGGCTTTTCATGACGACACTGTCCACATGTCCACATTGACTGTGACAGATTTGTCAATACTGCTATGGACGACAAGCTTCTCACCACCAAGCGGAATGCCGAGCAACCTAGCAAGTGGTCTCTGGACCAACAACTGTTCCTTATGGAGCAACCATCATTACATTAATTATTCGTTCCACGGTATCCTTTATGGAACCATGCAGGAGTGTGTTGGAGGTTGTATTACAGACACTCAATACAAATTATCGTTTATCCCAATCTAGTTATAGGGATATCTATATCTATTCTCTAGTTACATACATGGGAGTTTAACTGATCTATATGGTCACCCCCTTCACTATATCCTTTGAAGTTGAATCAATCCCAGAAAACATGGAGAAAGATCACTTCTTGGAAATAGCTTAACAGTAAAACATTTTACCTTTACTAAGCTAGAGTGTTACTAGCAACCAACACTGAAGGTGACAGTGAGGAGTCCGAATCTTTGACACTGGAAGACAATGAAACCAATGGGGAAAATGAACAATCACAAGATGGACCGGCTGTCTTTCTAATGGAAACCGATGCCGATGGATGCACACTGGGGACATCCAAATCAACCTCAGCCCTGAGGTGGAAGCCCAAGTGGAAACAAGATTCAAGACTATCTGGGAACGTGTATTCAAGAAGATCAATGGACATTGTGTGAACGAGATGACAACCTCTTGTGCTTGAAGGTATTCCTGACCACAAGGTTGGAGGAAAGAACTTGGCCGATGCAACTGCAATCCTGGACCATTTTGAAGCCCACAAGACCCCGGTGCAAATGATTCTTCACCTAACAAGCTGGGAATTGGCCAAGCTCATGTACGTGGAGGGAAGCCAAATCTGCTTCATCCCTTAGGTATGAGAAATCGGAACATGGTTCCGTTGAATCATCATCCTAGCCTAATCCTCAGACGGAGATTTCTCCATCTGATTGATTGAAATCGAAGTCGGCAAGAGCCTTGTCGACTGCGGTCATCTTCTTGTCCATCATGTCGAGGGACCCGACAGAGGAGTTATCCTCGTTGTCGGAGTCATCCGACTTGCGCTTGGCAACATGGTTGCATTCGCCTTTCTTCTTGCGATCGGCCTTAACGGCAGCGGTAGAAACTTTCTTCATAAGGACAGAAAGTTCCTTCTTGGTGTAAGACTGGGCATCATCAGACTTACGTTTCCAAATCTTATTCTTGTTGTACGCTGGCTTGTTATCGTTGCCAGACGAAGACTTGGACTTGAGTTTCTTGAGAGTCATGCAATCAGCAGTATCGTGAGTGCTGGACTTGTGGTAGTCACACCACTTTCCTTCGTTCTTGGAGGAGTGGTTGTTTGTTGCGGCTAGACTTGTACTTCTTGCTATTGCTCTTCTTCGAAGGAGCTTGCTTGGCATCACTGCCTTTGTCAAAGTCTTCAGCGGATTCCATGCGCTCACAGAATCCGATAAAATGTGGGTTGGATCCATGTGATCAACGTGGTGAGTGTGAGAACAAACTGTCTGTCTTATGTTACTGGTATCCACATGGTATGTGGAACAAGCAAAGATATAGAGAATCTTGGTTGGTACTGGTGAGACACAGGCCATACATATGGAACCGGGGAAGTGCAGAAGCTCCATATGGTCCCATATGAAGGTTTTGACCACTGTATCACCCCAGATGGCCATGAGGCGAGCATCTACTCAATCAGGTGACCTCAGGAGGATCCAGGAGCCTCAGTGTGGCTCAGAGTGCTCAAATCCTGCATAACACCCAGATATTCTGATGCTGCCTTTGCTCATAGTCTAAGAAAGTAAAGTTGTGATATTGATACCATCTCCTAGACCTGAAGCTCCCTTGTTCCTTTGCAGTAGATACCTACCCTGTTGAGGCTGAGCAGTAGGCATTGAAGAGGTAAGCTCACAGCGCTTGCTAGGCTGACCAGCATCGTGAAAGAATAGCATCGGTACAAGCTCTAGTAGCTGGAAACTCTGTAAGCAGAGGAGGCCCTGTGGCCATCCTCATCTCTTGTGGATCTACCCTGATCTTTTCAAGAAGTTATTGGATTAACAGTCGCAATAGCATCACAAGAGAAGCTATTGCTACAGACGAACAGGCCCAGTGAATCAGAGCTCGAGTTCAAGTTGGAGATCTCCAAGAAATCCTACCTATTGACTCCTACTGATCCACACAGCCATTTCTGTTGTTATTCGAGGTCACCAGTGGATCCAGCAGGTCTGAATTACCCTATAACAAGTCTCTACAAGCTTCAGAAGGTCGAAATCGAGCCGGCTACTAATCTCGAGTCCACAAAAATCGCACTGATTGATCGATCCGTACGGAGCGAGGAGTGCTGATTCCAGACTACTTTGTGAGGTGGAACCAGTCAAGTCAATCGGAAAACTGAAAGAGTTAACGAACGCTGCAGAGGTACGGACCCGTGCAGTCTTTGAAGATCACAAGTTCTTGTAACGGTCACGAAGAATCGACAAGAAGCTCTTACCGGTCACACGGAAGTCGATCAGCCTGTTGGGATTCGCAATTAGGGATTGAACCTGTACCTCTGTACTAGAATTTCATGCCAGTAGAAATACAGATACAGAGCCCACCCACTTTTTCAGTAGTATCCCAATAGAACAACAGTAACAACTAAGAGAGCTTAGAGCAACTAACATACTACTGAAAAAGGCTGCTATCGAATAGCAGTGGTCTACTATCGAGTCGAAGAAGCGAAGAGGAGCCTATCGAAGCAACGAACGGTAGCACGAAGAATCGGCCGACGACGAGACCGTCATGCCAAAGAAGAAGACCGATACAAGACCAAGCCTGTCGAAGCATCGACAGCAACAGCAGGAGCCTGTCAACAACAGCAACGCGACGACGCAACGAGAGCGACGCCGCAACAGGAGAAGACTGTCGAAGGCGACAGCAACGAGCAAGATCCGAGGACGGATCGACCGCGACGACGGATCCGAGGACGGAACCGCGACGACGCGAGACCAAGCCGCACGACGAGAGTTTCGTCGGCAGCAGGAAGAGTTTCATGGCAGAATCCACAAGGATTGTCGATAGGAGAGCCGACAGCATCCAGCCGGAACTGTCAAAGCCAACAACAAGCGCAAAAGCCACAGTGCTAGCGCAGGGGCCAAAGGACGGGCACCCAACAAGGAATCAACAATACAAAGAAACGGGTTTGGAGTGGCAGCGACCGCACAGTGTGTGAAGCAATCGTGCCCTCCTTGCAAGATCTTTAGTACATAGATTTAACACTCCCTAGCCAGGAGTATAAATTGCAGTTATCGCCCCATAGCCATAAGACGAATAAGTAGTCGGACGAGAACTTAAATTAAAGAGCTAGTCAAACAAAAAAGAAAGAATTGAAATAGTCCACCTACCGTAGCATCGAAAATGAGCGGTAGAGGTAAAGGAAAGAGTGGCCGCGGAGGCGGCAAAGGACGAGGGCATGGAAGATCCAGCCCATCGTCGTCGAACCAACAGAAAGGTTCATGCAAAGCCCTCGACCAACATGTGTTTAACTTCGGTACAACTGGATCTGGAACGGCAGACCAGATGATACGCACATGGGAGAAGATCGTCATCTACGTTGGACAACAGATGGGTGACGACATGAGCAATGAGCTACGCAACCTGAAACAGACAGTGTTGGTAGCACCGGTGTACTCAGCGGAGACCCGGAACAGGCTTGAAACGGCGAAGGTACGACGTGCAGCGAACAACACTCGTCTCCTAACGGCAACCCAAGCAAGTCTACAGCTACTGGAAGCAGAGATAGCCGCAGTCACTAATGACCCGACTCTCGGTAGCTTACGCACACTAACGATAGAAAAAGCAAAACTCGTTAATGAAATAGCCGACCTTACGGCAGCCATAGCAGACCCACCGGAAGAGGAACTCCGGGGGCTTGAGAAAACAGAGTATGGAGGACTCATGAAGACCCACCTTACGAGGTTTGCAAAACTACAAGAAAATAGAGGCAAAGCATTCAACTTGATCCTAGGGCAGTGCACCCGACTATTAAAGGACAAGATGAAGCAGAACACGGACTACGATGACGTCCTGTTAAGATGCGACCCACT
>CAICTM010002049.1:0-18844 GCA_903772945.1 Seminavis robusta
GCGGGAACGGTTCGTTGGCAGGATGCTTTACTCCTGTCGAATACTCCAATTTACCGTGCCCTTTTGTTTCGTTGAGAACGTGTTCTTGCCAGCGTTCTCTGTTCCATCGTGTTGACTCATAAAACATGACTCAATCTACTCACGGATACTCTGAGTCGTGGAGGAACTGTAACGCTTTCAAAGACGGCAATCATGAACACTGACTGGCGGAGGTTCAAGTTTGTCAACAGCAACAAGCTGGCAATTGCCCTTACCACGGCCACTCTTGATACTATGCAGTTGAAGGGGCTGATGTTGACTGGCAATGCAAAGAAGGACAGACGTACGTAATTGAGTTGGTTTTGCTTGTGGATTGTCTGATGCACCTTGCAAATCTCACACCGGCTACCTCCCTTTTCTTGCTGTGCTGACATAGGTATTAAGTCCAGCGCAAACTGTTCATCAAGCTCTGGTCACCTATTGCAGTCAAGACCTCAATGTTGTACGCAACTATGTTTGTAACCGAATCTTTGAGCATGTCAAGAAGCTTGTCAAGGTACATGGAGTGGACAAGTTCCCAACCATGATTGAGGTCCTGAAGGTGATCAAGCGGGATGCCATCTTGTTGCCACCTGGAGAGGGAGCCACTGAGGGTGCGAAGGCACGCATGAGCGACTCATGTTTGTTGCTAAATGGATGTGGGATTGCCTCTTTGCTCAGGCTGGTTGTGCATCCAAGTTTTGGAGAAGGCAGTTCGCAAGAACTACATCATTTCGGAAGCCAGGGTTGATGGTTGGAGGCTTTCCCTCCCAATTCGGAAGCATTTGCTGCCCTCGCCTTCGAGAATGGTTACACAGCGGAACCAGGTGCTGTGGACAATGAAGGCAACGCTACCAATGGAAAGTGGCACGAGTACTTCAAGGTTACCAATGGCTTCACCTTGGACGTGAAGTTGCCTCGCTCCAGCAAAGCAGATGATCCGGAGGGAGTTTATGAAGGAGGTACTCCAGTTCCAAGGCTGATCTTCTGCTTTTGGAGGGTGGGGTGATAAAGGCCTTCGCCGCTTAAAGGATTTGCAGAAGCTTGTCAAGGATCTAGAGCCCAGGACCATGCAAATTGGTGGAGCGGGCCATCCTTGCTCGTGTGCGCAAGGACATCTACAAGATTCCTGATAGTGTCGATGCTGGAACTGAGGACTCCAAGAAGAAGCGCAAGCGCCAAGAGTCCAGTGTGAATCTTGATGAGATTGATGATTAGGTTGCCCTTGGCAACCTAGGACCCCATCATTTGGTGGGGTCCTACCCAGGCTTTTGGTGGCTTCCTCCACTTTTTCAATTTCATTTCTCCCCTTTTAGCAGGGCTTCCAAGACAACTTTGTTACCTATGCGTCCTTGTTTGGTTGCCCCGCCGTCCTTTTTTGGAATCATTTGCCCTTTTCTCGGACCTATGATGCCCGTACCGTTACATTGGTTACATATGAGTGACTGTTTCTCCCCTTTTACTACGAACATTATGTCATTTTTCGCTTACCTCCACTACTCTGTTATTAGTAGTACCATAACGAATTTAGCCCAATCATATCCAACTATTGTGTACTGCTTTTCTCCATTTGGAAACCCTACTTATAGATTTAGTAACCTAGGACTCTTTCATTTGGGAAGGAATGGCTGAGCTGTTTTGGATTCCGGGGCTTGGGGAATAGCCTACAACTGCCCTTCTGTAATTAGCATCACAAAGTGCATCAACTGTAAGCCATGTATAGAAAGGGGAACGGAATTCGGTAGAGGAATAGTGAACGCTTAGTTCAACATTCTGTAACCGTTGCGCCAATGACTCGTGCTGCAATTGCATCTGTATATGCCTGAGTCGATCGTCTTCAATTAGTAGGATAAGAGGTTCTTGAATATTGCATAGCTGACCTCACAAAATGGGAAGGATCATTCCTCGGTGTTCTTGTACCCACCATATATAAGCGCGAGGTCAGTTACCCATTGGTAACCTTACCATCGACTGACCTGGCAATTTTGTAACCGACCTCGTTGTTTTCGCGCTACCCCATTATGCGCTTCTTAGATGTCCTTTGTAATCGGTGGCCATTTGTAGTACTATCTTCTCCAGTTTTTTTTGGAAGACTGCTACGTTGTCTGAGGCTGTTGGGGCCATCATGTTGATCTTCTGTGGTCTAAGACCTGTCTTGGGTCCTTCATTGTTGTTATCTGGTTGTTCGTTGTAGATTTCCTTTTCTTCTTCTTTGTTCTCTCCGGTCTGTAGTCCGAGCTTCTTTGCTTTCTCCTGTTGTTGTTCCCTGTGATAGTGTTTCCACCTCACGGAATCTTTGTATCTTCAAAGGCCATCAATGGCATCGAGGATTACATCGTCGGTGCTTGATTGTGGGACATATTTCTCACTTATTTCACCTACTAAGCTTTGTACCTCATCCTCAAGGGAGAGATCACAGTGACTGTTCGCTTTAGTAGTATCAGTAGTGCCCGTCTGAGAATCATTGTTCGAAGTAGACAACAACAATAGGCGAACATCTCTGGATAGAGATAGGATGGCCATGGTGTCGGCTGAAAAGCTAGCAAAAATCGCTAGCTAGCTAGCAACAAACAAAAATCGCTACGGAGCTACCGATACGAAGTTGCTGCTGGTACGAACGTAGATTTTCTCAGAGTGCTTGTGTCATACGATTTTAGCAAAAATGACTGAACTAAGTAAGTTTACTCACAAACTGCCGAATCGCTAAAACACAGGCTTTGCTGTGGGTTTCCCATATGTAGACACGGTAGCATTGGTAGTGGTGGAGAGATGGTCCAATGTACCAGGTATCTTTGCCTTTGGGTGCCCACATGCCACAGTCCTTGGGTTTTTCGTGGCAGAGTCTTGGCATGGATGCCGAGTGGCACAATGGGCGTGGCGTTGAAGTCGAAGTGGCCATAGAGGGACTCATAGGCAGAGAGTTTAGGATTGTGACGACGTGGTTGGAGAAGGTTGTGTGTCAGTTCGGCTTGTGGAAGGAGTTCATCTCAGAGGTTCATGGGGAAGCCTGGGTCGGTCGTAGCTAAGATGGTGAGGAAGTGGTTTTGAAGGTGCGAATGGCCCGTTCGACTGCGTTCCGACGGTGCATGCCGGGTGGGATGAGTTGGAATTGGACGTGTTTTTCAGCGAGGAACTTCTTCAGCGTGGAGGAGCATTTGTTGTCGAGCGTGTAGAGTTGGGGTTTGTGGCCAGAAAGGACGGGCATATCATGGACGGACTTGTAGGCGAGCTGTATGGTTTTGTCATGCCTGTTGGGAAGCGGCCGTACATTGATGGTGTTAGTGTCAATGTCATGCAGGAGAAACATGTATTGGTTGCCACGATGAGAGGTGACAGGGAATATGCTGGTTTGATCACTGTAAACCTTACCATCTTGTGTGTTCCAAATGGCTGTATAGCATTGGTGGGTAGCTTGGTCAAGTGGCGGGCCGATGTCATGGTCGAGGTTGGTGGTGCTTGTCGGAGAGGGTATAGTGGTTGAAGCAGAGGTTGGTTCATTTTCGAGTTGTAGGAATAGAGATTGTGGTTATTTTGGTTGTTTTGACTTGACATTGCGTCTGGACTGATCGAGATGTCTTTTGGCAGTTGCCACTGTGTTAGGAGTCCAACGCTTGAAAGAAGCAAGCGTCAGGCCTGGAAAATTATGCATGAATCCATTTTCCAGCAGGTGAAGCTATTGTGGTTGAGGTCCCATTGGATGCCATGGGAGAAGCAGTACGACATGTATGTGCTGCAGTCTCCTTTGATGAGGAAGGGGTTCATTTGGTGGTTCTTTGGTGGTACTTGGAAGTTGGCCCAAGTCTGGACTTCTTTGAGTTTGTTGCGCCAATCTTTGACAGCCAGAGGGAAGACGCAACTGTTTTCGAGGTTTTTTTGTGCCGAATGAACGGTAGCTTTTGCACTGATGGGGCCATGGTCCTTGGAAAAGGAGACGGCATCATCGATTTGATGGAAGAGTTGCTCAATGGGCTGTGTAGGTGTCCATTTCGCGTTCATTCTTTCAAAGTTTTTGTTGGGATCATCATTGGTTAGCTTTCCATACTGTTTGTTGAGGTGGACAATGAGATCGATGTAGCGGAGTGTGGAGTATCCTTCGTCGGGGTCGCGCAGTGACTTGTAATAGACTTCTTCGATGGCTTCCATTGTCTTACGGTTTAGTGCTTTCACGGTGGATTGGAAGAGCTGGAATTTGGTGAGATCGTACTTGTAGGCTGAGACCATGCGGGTGATCTGTGGTCCTGTGGCATTGTGTCAGGAATGTTGGGGCGGGTGCCAGGGTGGACGGGATCTTCCAGGGGATTCCTGCGATGTATGGTCGGGCATTGAATCTAGCTAGTGTGTAGCAGTTGCGGAGGTGGCCTTCATCTCCATTGCCACGGAGGCTGTGGATGTGAGGGGCATTATCTTTGTTTCTTGTTGTTGTAGGACCTTGATGCTGCTGCGTGTGGGCGTCTAATAATGCTGATAAGGGTGGTGTGGATGAAATGTTGAGTGGGATCTGTTAGTTGCTCTAAGCTCTCTTCTAGTTTACTGTTGCTATTGAGATACTACTGAAAAAGTGGGTGGGCTCTGTATCTGTATTTCTACTGGTGTGAAATTCTAGTACAGAGGTACAGGTTCAATCCATAATCGCGAATCCCCAACACACTCATGTGGTCGTCGAGCTTGTCCTAGTCGTCGACCATGCTTACTTACTTACTCCGCTTAGCGCTCCTTCTTTGAACGGACCTTCTTGTCCGGCCGTGACCCTCCTACTGAAAAAAATATAACGAAATTTTATTTTAAAGGCTACACCTCGTCAGACGATCCGCTGAACGGTGCCGTGACGAACCCATATTCCTCAGGCGCACGAGGGCACCCACTTAGGATGGGCCTAGTGTAAGCCCCCCACCGGATAAATTGAACAAAACTCCGGAGGGTGCTGTACGACTAACTATCTACTCTAGGCTAAATCGCCCGCTATATAGTTACCCTGATTGGGAAGGCTGCTTACTTGCATGCTCATCCCTCATTGCTTTGTCCACAACTGGAAGCCAATTGGCCAGCCATGTCTTGATATCTCCCGGCCCTTTGGCCATCTGTTCCTCCAGGGGTCATTTGAAGATGGTATCAAGAAGATGCTCTGGGAGCAGGTCCGCTTTTTCATACAGGAGCTCAACCTCTCGCTGGAGCTGTTCGTGTTTCTTGCGCCATTTCTGTTCCTGATCCCGGCCGTGCCTGGCGGCATTGCGGTCCTCCCAGAGATTCCACCACTGCTGGATCAGAACAGAAGCCAGGTTGGTGACCCAGAGCTGCCCGGTCTTGGTGGTCTCCTGGGAGCCGACCCAATGCAGATATGCATCTTGGTGCTAGCCCAGTGCTTGGACAATCGTCCTCGCAGGAAATTATCCCAGCCAATGAGATTTTGAGTGTCAACAAGGTCCCTATACCGGTCTGGGTAATGCCACGGGTGTAGGAACCAGTCTTCAAAGTGATGTTGAAGCCCATCCAGAACAATTTCCAAGAGGAAGGGGTCTGTGGAATCCTTGCGCAACTTTGTGCTGATCGCTCGTTGCATGGTCCCTCGCCACAGATTACGAAGTTTTATTATTTAGGCTGCACCTCAATAGACCACCCGCTGAACGGAGCCATATTGAACCGGAGTACCTCAGACGTACAAGGACGCCCACATAGGAACCGGCCTAGTGCAAGCCCCCCACCGAGAAGTTTAAAAACTCCGGAGGGTGCTTTGCAGCTAACTATCTACCCTTGGCTGGATTGCCATCTATTTCTACGGCAGGACCCCTTCTGTGCGTAGTTACCTTGTGTCATTGTCTGCATTGTGCGTGCATGCTCGCCCCTGAGTGCCTTGTCGACGACGGGCAGCCAATTGGCAAGCCACGCTTTGATGTCGCCTGGGCCCTTTGCCATTTGCTCGTCAAGCGGTCGCTTGAAGATAAAGTCCACAGCTCCGCTGGGATCAATACGCTTTCTCGTAGATGAGTCCACCTCCCGCTGAAGCTGTTCGTGCTCTTCTTCCACTGGTCTTCCTGTCTTTGCCATGCCTGGCAGCATTGCGATCCTCCCACAGGTTCCACCACTGCTGGATAGCAGTGAGGCTAGGTTGGTGACCCAGAGCTGCCTGTCTTGGTTGTCTCCTGGGAGCCGACCCGATGAGATATGCATCTTGATGCTTAGCCCAGTGCGTGGACAAACGTCCTCTCAGGAAGTTGTCCCAACCAAGTAGATTTTGAGTGTCAACGAGGTCCCATACCTGTCAGGGTAGTGCCATGGGTGGAGGAATCGATCTTCAAGTGGTATTGTAGTCCATCCAAGCAATTTCCAGGAGGAAAGGGTCGGTGGAATCCTTGCGAAACTTTGTGCTGATGCCGTTGCATGGTCCCTCGCCACAATCCACGTCAACATGTGGGCATCGGTAACATGGGTTTCAGTCTCGTGATCACCGCCACAACGGGGCAGTGGTGATCATACTTGGGGTCATCCCGGTGGATCCGTTTCCCAACTGGCAACAATTGAAATAGGAACTTCACAATTGTCGGTTTGTGGATCTCTGCGGTTGACAGCTCGACCATGGGCTGTCCAATCAACAGTGCGGGGGTGTCTCTCTCCCAGTCGGATTCAGTTTGACAATGTGGTCGAACAGGGCTGGTCGTTCTGAGATGCCGCAGTGTTCTGGGAGCTTGTATGTGCATGTTCCTTTGGGAAGGTGCAGCTGGGCCAGGTTTGCCGGAATCGAGTACCTTGGAGTGATCTCTGTTGATGTGTCTGGTCATGTACATGCCTGCCAGTTTGTCAGCTCTGCAATTAATTGTGCTTTTAGGGGTAGTGTTTCGATGGCCTTGTGCTTGTCTGGTGGATTTGATGTGCCCATCTTGGGCACAGTGACTGCAGCCCGGAACGATCCTCGATCTGCTGCAAGACACCCAGTCGGAGTCCAACGAATCATTGGGGTACCATCCCTCATACTCGAGAGCTAGCGCACTTGTTCGTCACAGACTCATTGTCGCATAAGTGTACATAATGCTTCATGCTGGTCTGATCGTAGAACTCCAGCAATCGTCGAAGAAGCAAGTAGGGGATAGAATGCCATAGGCCTCGGCCCTGTATGAAGTTGGGACCAGACCAAGAACTGGACCAGAGCACCGAAGCACAATTTGGCCGCGGTTGTCTGCCAGGACCCATGCAAAACTCGCCTTCGATACTCCCCTCTTCAACCACTTCAATGCGGCCCGCAACCGTGGTATCCTGTGAAGCCCCAGTTCATCCCAACGCCTTCCGCCACGCTGCGGCCCTCATCTCCCAGACCCGGCATCAACCCTGAAAGGTCTCTGCCCGCTCCTCCGTCCTGGTGGTGCCACGCCCTTCACTGCGCCCATTGGACTCGGATGCCATCCGCCTTCTCGGCCGCTGGAAGTCCGAGCCATGCTCCGCTACCTGCGCATCCAAGCCGCTGCCGCCACCCACACTACTCCCAACAGATGTTGGACCATGGGGCGTACAACTTCCCGGGAGGCACCTACGATCGCCACCTCTCCCGGCACAAGCGCCCCAACACTTCAACGAGATTCTTCTCCACTAAGAACTCTACGAGGACTAACCTACCCCTAGTCCTCGGCCCCCTGTCCTCGCCTCCACCTGGACAGGGGGTAACTTCTCCCACCCCGCTACGCTCCCTCCCTGTTCTGCCTTTGGCTTTGGGTTGCACGACTCAAGGCTGTCCCATGGAACATTGGAATCCTTGCGCAACTGTGCTGATCGCTCGTTGCATGGTCCCTCGCCACAAATCCACGTCAACATGTGGGCATCGGTAAACATGGGTTTCAGTCTCGTGATCACCGCCACAACGGGGACAGTGGTGATCATACTTGGGGTCATCCCGGTGGATCCGTTTCCCAACTGGCAACAATTGAAATAGGAACTTCACAATTGTCGGTTTGTGGATCTCATGACGGTTGACAGCTCGACCATGGGCTGTCCAATCAACCAGTGCAGGGGTGTCCTCATCCCAGTCGGGATTCAGTTTGACAATGTGGTCGAACAAGGGCTGGTCGTTCCTGAGATGCCGCAGTGTTCTGGGAAGCTTGTATGTGCATGTTCCTTTGGGAAGGTGTAGCTGGGCCAAGTTGGCCGGAAATCGGAGCACCTTGGAGTGATCCTGTTTCATGTGTCGGGTCATGTAACTGTCTGCCAGTTTGTCGGCTCTGCAGTTCAGTTGAGCCTTCAAAGGTAGTGTTTCGATGGCCTTGTGCTTGTCCTGGTGCGATTTGATGTGCTCCATCTTTGGCACTGTGACTGCAGCCCGAAACGAATCCTCGATCTGCTGCAAGACATCCCAGTCGGAGTCCAAGGAATCATTGGGGTACCAGCCCTCGTAATCCAGACAGCCAGCACACTTGTTGGTAACGGATTCATTGTCGCACAGGTGCACATAATCTTTCATGCTGGTTTGGTCATAGAACTCCAGCAATCTCCGCAGAAGGCAAGTAGGGGATAGGATGCCATAAGCCTCCACCCTGTAGGATGTCGGAACCATACCAAAAACGGGACCAGAGCACCGAAGCACAATCTGACCGCGATTGTCTGCCAGAACCCAAGCAAAACTCGCCTTACCGGCGTCAATGTCTGCAGCCCCATCACTTGCCACCCAGAAGGGCATGGCTGTGACAATCTGCAGGACGGAGTAAGCGTCCACCATCCATTCAAGCTCGTCATAGAGAGCTACTCCAAAGTGGCAAGGAAATCCTCAAATGTTGTCGGTGTGGGTGGGAGTGGACGAGCAGGAATGCCTGCTGTGAAACCACTACCAACTACCACTGTCTCACGCTTGTTGAAGAGGGTCAGGTCTAGGACTCGCCACTTTCCAGAGTCTGGTTGAACTGAGGTGCAAGATCGGGGGAAGTAGGGATCCAGTGGCACAGAGTTGTGTAGGATGCTGGCGTCCAGGTAGGTCTCATCTCCGAACTCCCAGCGATGAACTGATGTTGGAACATCCAGAATTCGGACTCCTCATTATCAACTTGTTGATAAACGACGTTGGAATCGACCTCGTGGAAGAACCTGTGTCGCATGCGGAGCTTGTCAGCAGAGACGAGCCACCTCCCCAGTGGTACGTCCAACTTGAGGTTCGGAGCAAACAGGGATAAGGCTTTCCTCCACAACCACCAAGTCCTTGGATCCTTGGGTCGATCTTGAAACCTTTTGAAGTAGATGGTGCGAGGCATCAGAGGACTGGAAAAGCCATGCCAGAACTCCTCCCGGATGTATGTGCCACATGCCTTGTGATGTCAGCAACCGTGACAACTTGGAAGTAAAGACGAACATAGTTGATCCGTTTCAGATCTGCCTCGGAGAAATTCCCATACCACCCAACCCAATCCATAATGTAGGAGTCGCGCTCACGCTGCAACGGGGAATGTGAGGGTTGTGGACTTCAATCGTGCCTCCAACAGATTGAAGGAACCTTCGCATGCATTGGAACAGCCCGACTGGGAGATGACAATCGATTTCGAGATCCTCAAGGATGGGCCGGCCAATTCCGGCATGGAATTGCAGCCATGCGTATGTGACTTCACTTAGGTCTCCGATGTCCGTGCACCTGGTCCTCCAGTGCTTTAAGAACTGCTGGATGACCCCGATTCCCTGCTTGTCGGCGAGTCGAAACATCTCAATACCCCCGAGCTTCCAGGAACCATAGCAAATGACTTTTGCAGTATTCGATGTATACCCCATTTTCTGAAGGGCAGCTCGGCGTGGAGTCGACTCAATTGTATCAAGATCGATATCCTTGAAGAAAGTGGTCTCCAAGCAGTAACCGACACTCGAATGGAAGATGCTGCGATAGAACATGTTGGCTTCCCGTCGATTCAGTGGTGACCTTTTCAGAACCCTGGTATAATGGGTGCATTTCTTGATCAGAGCTGCTTTCCGTGCTGTGAGAATCCTGTCGTAGCACACGGCTGCGTCATTGTCATTCTTGATTAGGGGGTGCAAGCAACAACGTGATACTTCATACTCTAATTCCTCCATATAACAGAGATCAATTGCTGACCTCCCTGGAACGGAACCAAATTGCCTTGTGTTGATCAGCCCTTGCTTGGAGGCATGGTGGAGGAGTTCGCGCAGACGATGGATTTTGCAACCACCCTCATCCAGGATGAGGGTATTGACGATTTTTTCCCATCTAGAGTAGGCAAAGCCCTGTTCCAGAGCAAAGTTGAGGAGCCGAAAGTGGGCCTGCTTGATCTTGGTTGGAAACTCGGCCAGTTCCTTTCCTTCCTCAGACTCCGGGTCGAGACTGTGTTCCGCAAAAAGTGATTTCCAATGACCGAGATGTTGTCCAGAGGGAGAGGTTGTAGTGCGTTCATTCCAGCTCTTGAGTTTCCCATCGAACTGCTCCTCTGTCAATGTTGCTGGAATCTCACCATCGCAAGCCCGAGCCAGATGCCGAAGGAGGACTGCTGTAGCAAACGGCGTTTCCAATGGACAAGTGTCGTATTCACCGTCAATGATTGCATCCGCGGTAGCAGTACTGGCAGAGAAGTCGGTATCTGTTCACAGTGTTGAGTCGGTACGGAATTCCGTTTCCTCGGCCTGCCGAAAATGCTTTTTGAGGTGAGCCTGGAGATGGCGTTCAATTTCCTCTGGATCCTCAACATACATCCAGTCTTTACACTGTTTTGGTGGCACTGTGGGGTCCCGGGGAACTTCCAAGGCTGTGAGTCCCGCACCATGGCATTTACCCCGCGCGTGTGCACACTTTTGCCAGGCTCTTCGAGTGGCTTCAGCATTGCGCAAGCGCTTCATCACATTAGCCAACCTTGTGTCTCCTTCAGACTCGTATTGTGCTTGGAGTTCCATTTGGTACTCTTGGCGCAACTTGTGGGTTCTCCACTCATCCACCTCCGCCGCACGAAGTTCCTTGCGGGCTTGCTTCTTTCGTTTCTTGCAGTCTTCCAACGATGTGGGTAATTCAAAGGCTGGGTCGGAGATCTGCTCCATTTGGAGACGAATCTGATTGGTAATGTCGTTCTTGCATTGGAGTGCGTGCAGGGCCATCGTCAGGACTTGGAACTTCAAGCGTAACTGGGTCAAAGCTGGGGAACTGGGAATGGGCGAATAGGTCGGGCACTTTTTGGCGGCGTGGAGGCTTGCAGAAAGCAGGAGTTGGTCCAAGGCCTCAGCCTCTTGCTGGGTAGGTGCCTGGTTGAATCTCCACAGTCGTTGAAAGAATCCATGATTGTCCAGATAGCTGTACTTGGATTTGATGTAGGTGGTGACTTGGTGGCGTTTCTTGGAATGCACCCTTCTTTGACAGGGCTTGGGCAAAGCTGCTGTATCGGACCCGAACAGCTGTTTCAAGTCGAAGTCAACAAAGCAGGCACGGTGGTCACTATAGAAGTGGTCACAGAACGGATGGTAACCACAAGCGTCGACAGCATCCAATAGGTTTTCAGAAACGAGGATGTAATCGATTACCTTACTTCCTCTGACATAGGTGTTAAAGTCACTGATTCCGTGATTGTAGAAAATCGGATCAACAAGCTTGCAATCGGAGACCAATCGTGACAGCCCCTTCCGTCCTCTGGCCAAATCGTCATTGAAATCGCCACCCACAATAATCTCATGACCATTTGCGATGTCTTTGGCCACGCATTCCTGAAGATTATCGTAGTGGTTCCTCCTTGGATCTAGGGACGGACGTGATTCCTGTACATAGATGGCATGTAGTTGGGCCAGAACGGTCCTATCACCAGCCCTCTCAACACTCCCATCGGTCACAGTATACACATTGTAAATGGATAGTCACTTTCCATCTTTGCAGGATAGAACCGTCCTTGTCCAGCGGCCAAGGTAATCTGCCTCGGCCTCCAACACTCTGCCAACGGTGCGGCCCATCACCAGAGATAGAGTCCCTCCTGGCTTGTATTCTCTCAAGTGGATCTGTGGAGTGCTGCCAAAAGTGACCTTCCTATGGTCAAAGGCCTTCCTCACAGCTGCTTGAATCTTCCGTCTTACACCTGGCTGGTTAGCATCAAGATTGGGCTCCTGAAATCCAGCATAATCAGTTCCTAACATTCCCAACGTTTTGCAGTCTTCAAAGAGCTCTCCGCCATTTTCATCGTAAAGTGGGAATCCCCTCTTGTTGTTGAAGATGAATCTTGCCACATTTGGCGGCTTCTTGGGTGGCATAATGTCCCCCACTGGCTCATTTCGAGCCAGCATCCCCTTGATATTGTCCCATGAGTCAAAGTCATCCACTAACGGTGATTCAACTGCCCCTGTAGGCTGGCCTCCGCCCAGCGAGTCCCATAGAACACTTTGTGCCGGGGGAGCCCAGCCCATCTTTAACTACCCCGCCCACCAGGGTGCCCTTGTGGGTCCTGGTTGGGTGGGGGTTGTGATGGGGGTTGGGAAGGCTGGGAAAATCCTGGGTAGAAACCTGCATCAGCAAGATACTGGAGTCCATGGTAGGGTGCTGGCTGTGGCTGATGGTAAGGCTGATAGGTAGCTGCTGGATACAATTGTGCTGGCTGAAGAGAACGTGGATCGCCACGAGGACGCTTATCATCTTGTTTGAGTGGAGGAGACGTCACGGGAACACCATCTTGAGTTGCAACTGGAACGTTTGAAGGTGGTGGTCGCTTCTGATAGGGATTGCCATGGTAACCCTGCAGAAAGTCTGGGTGCGTGTAGACATCATTAGTGCCTTAGTGGTGGTATTGTCCATGGGCTGGAGACTGATGAGGAGTCTGGTAACTTCCATATTGAGGCACATTCATACCCGGTACTGGACCATTATTGGCACCCCCTCCAGGAGGTTGTGGTTGTCTGGAGGAAGGAGGATTAGAGGGGGTGGCAATGGCTTCAGATGGTCTTTGCATGTTACTGAACAAGGCCATCATCTGCTGAAATCTTGCTTCACTGGCTTCCTGGTCCTTTTGGTGCTTTGCTTCTAGGGGTTTAATTACTTATTTAGGTTAACAACCTATTGGGTCCGGAGGACCTTTTTCTACGCTGGCAATAGTTGAGCCCGAGGGCCCAAATAGCTGAGTCGTATACCATTGGTGAATTGCACGATAGAAAGATTCACGGTGCACACCAAGCTTCAAAACTGCAGGAGGACAGGCCATTCATAGTAGCACGGCTACACTATCCTATAGTCTCGCCGCCGTTCACCTCCGCCCCATGAACGAGGGGCAGGTCCCTACAGCTCTACTTACAATGGAAGTGTGCATCTTCCCATCATGACCTGGAGCACGGTGGCCTAGCCAGGATTTAACCTATTAGAAGGGCGTTGATCGACAACAGTCATCATCGATCCACTTCCACCACAGGTGCGTCTGAGTGATCAGGTCCCATGCTGTGGCCATTGCCTTATCGTGCAAGGCAAGATGCCAGCAGAGTCCATAGGCGGTGGCACACCTAAGGCTGAACCATGTCAGGGTATGACCTATCCAGTGGGCGAATAATGTCAGGCAGAAGCCGACAAAGAGCCATGCGATAGGGCCAAGTGACGCACTGGCAGGCAGTGGCTCCCAAAGGGGGGGCACAGTGTCTGCTGGGGCGGTGTGGACTGTAAGAGGGATTGTGGGGTGGATGTTGGAGGGGTGGTTGTGGGCTGTAGGTGGGATGGTGCTGGAGGGAGGAGGGTAGGATGTGTTTGCTGTGGGAGGCATGATGGTTGGTTGATGGAAAGGTTGTTGTATCATGTAATGTTGACTGTCGGGTCGTTGCTGCAACTCAAGCACAGGGATTGCTTGTGAGGTGGAGAGGAGGATTGATTCGAAGGAATCTATTCAAGGAGGCCAATGCCCTGGGGCATTGGCAATCAGGGTATGGATCAAAGCTGTTGGGTGGAGATGGCCACTGGTTCAGAGGCTGGGTCCCAATCTAGTACAGTTACCACAAACTGCAAATAAAGGAAGGGATCAAAGCCAAAGGCTGATAGGGATTCTTTCAGGGGAAACTGGAGAAGTCACACTATAGCCAGTAGAGACAGTGGTGGGGGGATCAAGGGGTGTTGTTGGTTGATGGGGCTGTGTTACTGGTTGACACTGTGTTGTCTCAAAGGCTGGTACTCAATCTGGTGAAGGCCACCACAGACTTCAACAGAGAGTCAAGCCAAGATTTGTAGAGGGTACTCGATTCAGTGGAATGGACAAAGACTGAGGAGTCACTCAACAATCAGCTAGAGAGGTAATAGAGTCAGGCGGTGGTTGATATCTAAGCCACACCACGCTGCAGTTCTGTCTGGGGCTCAATCCTTTGGAGTCAGACACACTCAGTAGGAGAGTCAGGAGCAGGAGCAGAGAGGTGGCTGATGCAATAAGGGGGGTGTTACACAATCTAGCTGTGGTGCTAGAGGGGCAACTTTTGTTGGTTCTTGTGGGGGTGAGATCCTTTGGAGAGGAGCTGGATATCCCAGGGGGGGCTGTAAACCGACCAAGAAAGCAGCCGAGCCTGGAGATAGCAGACCTCAAGTCCTTACAGGAACTCTGTTGTTGTTTGTTGTTCCTCTGGGAGAGGAGTTAGATATCAATGGGGGAGTGGTAACAGTAGCAGGAGGTATCAGTTCCAATAAGGACGTCGGGAGAAACCACTAGTGGCCGGTGAGAAAGTAAGAATACAGGTGTAATTCTCTTCTCGGTGGTCATTGCAAGTATCTCGTGAAGTCCTTCTTGATGAGATGTCGTTCGATCCGTACGGAGGAAGAGGTACGGTCACGGGAAGATCGATCGATTCACGGAGGTGAGTCTTGTCGGCGGGATTCAGCGAGTCCAGGTTGCCTTAGGAATAAGGTTAACCGAGCCTGTTGTTGTGGAGGAATAAGATCGTTCGATCGTACGAAAAAGGGGGCAACAATGGGATTTCGACGGCCGTCAGGAGCTTAGTTCAGAAAACAACAAATACGTATGGGAATTGTTTTCTGTACTGTGCTGTGGAAGACCGGAGACTTCTTCTTGTGTTCAAATTCTTCCAACTTGGCCGTCAGCGGTCGAGAATGGAAAACCCGCCCGATCTCGTAGGATTTCAATTGGGATGGCTTTCTGATCTGAACCGGAGAACGCCGCTTTGATAGTCGCTTGATAGGAGAGGTGCAGGAGATAGGAGTATTGATCCTGTCGGTCCTTTTGGCTTGAATGAGAGATAAAGAGAGGAAAAAAGGGTGTATGTTTTCCGTGATGACGTTGAGTGGATTCCTATAGTAAAACAGTACTCTTCAACGAAATAACAGATAACAAGCTTCCTGAGGTCCTTTCGGTTCGTTTCAATGCTTCCAATGGGTCTAATAGGTGTGGTGGTGATGGTATAGAAGTGACCGTCGTATTGTTATCGTTGCTATTAGTGTTGTTGGTTGACAGATCCAGCGACAGGAGTCAGTAGTTGCTCCCGCTTGGAAAAGTTTTTGGTGCTTTGCTTCTAGTTGTTGCAGTTGTTCCTGGTGTTTCTTCTCCATTCTCTCCATGGCGTCTAATGTGGACTTGGTCTGTTGCTGCATGGCTAATGTGGACTTGGTCTGCTGTTCCATTGCTGCTTTGAGGGCTGCTATTTCTTTGGACTGTGCATCACTAGTAACATCACTGGTTGCCACAGTGGTGGCTGTAGCTGGTACAGAGACATTGGTCACTGGTGCCTGATTCTGTCCCCAAGTTCTGACTTTGTCTGCCCAAGTAGTGATGATTGCCTCCACTGAAGCAAGGGAGGCATCATCTTGATACAGTGTTTGAAAGGAGCGACTGCTGTATGAGTACTGATCCCAAGAGTCATCCCTTGGAGTTCGTGGTTGTCTTTGAATGACAGAGGGTTCCTCATCTTTCAGGGCATAGTCTTGTGGGAAGATGGTGGCATCTGAGAAGATATCCGTTAGTCTTTCCACCACTGTGTCTCTAGCACTCTTCTGGCAAATGGCATAGTACTGTCCTGCAGTGGCATAGGATTTGTGGCGTTCCAGATCCAACAGTAGGGGCTTGCCATTGGCAGTGACAATCTTCTCTAAGAGCAAAAGACGAATTTCATCTTCAAAGTTTGGATTCAGATCTTGAAGGGGGACTCCTGTGGTGGCATTGATGACATCCATATGTTGGATAACTGCCTTCTTCATAAGGTCATGGTGCTTTCTTTGTCTGCTGATCTTGTTCAATTTTGGGCTCAGTAGATCCAACTGTGGGTGTTGCAGAGTGGGATCAGTGGCAATGGCTTTCATCAGGTTCTCAAAGGCTGGACGGTCGGTGATTCCCACTTGGATGCCGAGGATGTCAATCTTCTCAGTATCGACCTTGACTTTGGTTGGAACAATGGCAATGGGACAGGTGATGGAAGGTCTCTGTTGACGTAGCCAACTGGATACCCGAGGTAATAGGCCATCGCGGAAGGTCTTCTTAGGATTCTTCCCGGCAATGTAGCACACTGTGGCAGTTTGGGATTCCTCTAAGCTGTGTGGGTGCAAGAAGAGCTTGTGTTCTTTGAGAAAGGGAACCACCCCTTGAATCTTCTTCAGTGCCGGTACACTGTCGTAATCAGGGCTGTGCACATAGAAAGAACAGGCAAATCGACGAATGTAGTCATTGATGGGGCCCCAATCCATCACCGAGGCATTGAGCCACTTCACTAGCTGGTCGCGGGTCATGTTTCCTAGGGAGTCCAAGTCAATTCCATTGCCCTCAAAGCAAGTCTCCTATCCCTTCATGGTCTTTGAAGGTGATTGTGTACCTGTCATCAGAACACAATAGTGTCAACAACTGCATGACCAGAGGCATAGGCATTGCTGTGGTTCATCTAAGAAGCGCATAATGGGGTAGCGCGAAAACAGCGAGGTCGGTTACAAAATTGCCAGGTCAGTCGATGGTAAGGTTACCAATCGGTAACTGACCTCGCGCTTATGTATGGTGGGTACAAGAACACCGAGGAATGATCCTTCCCATTTTGTGAGGTCAGCTGTGCAATATTCAAGAACCTCTTATCCTACTAATTGAAGACGATCGACTCAGGCATATACAGATGCAATTGCAGCACAAGTCATTGGCGTAACGGTTACAGAATGTTGAACTAAGTGTTCACTATTCCTCTACCGAATTCCGTTCCCCTTTCTATACATGGCTTACAAGTTGATGCACTTTGTGATGCTAATTACAGAAGGGCAGTTGTAGGCTATTCCCCAAGCCCCGGAATCCAAAACAGCTCAGCCATTCCTTCCCAAATGAAAGAGTCCTAGGTTACTAAATCTATAAGTAGGGGTTTCCAAAATGGAGAAAAGCAGTACACAATGTTGGATATGATTGGGCTAAATTCGTTATGGTACTACTAATAACAGAGTAGTGGAGGTAAGCGAACAATGACATAATGTTCGTAGTAAAAGGGGAGAAACAGGTCACTCATATGTAACCAACTGTAACGGTACGGGCATCCATAGGTCCGAGAAAAGGGTCCAAATGATTCCAAAACAGGACGGCTGGGGCAACCAAACAAGGACGCCATAGGTAACAAAGTCGTCTTGGAAGCCCTGCTAAAAGGGAGAAATGAAATTGAAGAAAGTGGAGGAAGCCACCAAAAGCCTGGGTAGGACCCACCAAATGATGGGGTCCTAGGTTGCCAAGGGGCAACCTAATCATCAATCTCATCAAGATTCACACTGGACTCTTGGTGCTTGCGCTTCTTCGAGTCCTCAGTTCCAGCATCGACACTATCAGGAATCTTTGTAGATGTCCTTGCGCACACGAGCAAGGATGGCCCGCTCCACCAATTTAGCATGTCCTGGGCTCTAGATTCCTTGACAAGCTTCTGCAAATCCTTGAAGCGGCGAAGGCCGTTATCACCCCACCCTCCAAAAGCAGAAGATCCAGCCTTGGAACTGGAGTACCTCCCTTCATAAACTCCCTCCGGATCATCTGCTTTGCTGGAGCGAGGCAACTTCACGTCCAAGGTGAAGCCATTGGTAACCTTGAAGTACTCGTGCCACTTTCCATTGGTAGGGTTGCCTTCATTGTCCACAGCACCTGGTTCCGCTGTGTAACCATTCTCGAAGGCGAGGGCAGCAAATGCTTCCGAATTGGGAGGGAAAGGCCTCCAAACCATCAACCCTGGCTTCCGAAATGATGTAGTTCTTGCGAACTGCCTTCCTCCAAAACTTTGAGAAGTAGGAGATCCAACCATCCGTCGATTCCTTGTTCAGACAGGGCGATGCGCATGTGAGATGCAATTTGTATCCTGTTGGACATACGCACGTCTATGACGTGGCGCTTTACCGCTAGTTTTAAGTCTAATCTCACACAATATTCCGAACGTAGTTCACTCTGAATTCAGAATCAAGTTCGGTTGGAATTTGCACATCAAGCAAAAAGAAACTTCCTGCGTACATCCTACGCAGCCGTATACTAGGCGTTGGGCCATTGTCAAACAATTTCGAAAATTCACTCGATTTCTAATAACAACGGTAACTCAAGGGTGTAACTCAAAACGAAGTTATTCCTTTTTCTTTCATTGTCATTACTTGCGACTCTTACTAACCATAAAGCCGCAAGTATTGTTGTTTGTTATTTACTTTTAGTTTTATTATCTCACCATGACGACGCTTGGTCAGTCGGGCAAGAATCCGGTTATTC
This sequence comes from Seminavis robusta, assembly GCA_903772945.1. Taxonomy (NCBI): domain Eukaryota; phylum Bacillariophyta; class Bacillariophyceae; order Naviculales; family Naviculaceae; genus Seminavis; species Seminavis robusta. Next base: position 18,618 of record CAICTM010002049.1, read on the forward strand.
CCTTGGTCTCTGAGTATAATGCTGGCGAGGTCGCTACTACCGAGTTGTTCCGTTCTTGGCAAAATGCTGGTAACAACGTCAAGCGTAAGCATGACATGATTGTACTGGCAGACGAACAAGAACCGGAACACGTCCTTCGCGTCATCAAGGAGTTCGATCAAGTGACCGGCAACTCAGCTTTGAATTTGGACACGGGTACATTGAGGGCTAACTTCTTTTTCAAATGA
>CAICTM010002050.1:0-18835 GCA_903772945.1 Seminavis robusta
CTTTCCTGTTAAGCTTTGGTATCCCTTTTATAGTTAGCTAGAGCTATTTCTGCGCACCTCTCTCTGTTGCAGTGTTAACTCAATACACTTTGACTTGATAGTCTTGGATCAACTTGTGATATCAATCTCGAGGTGTGTTCTGCTTCGAACTCGAGATAGACTTTTGCTTTTCAGTGTTGTTTGCTAGTATACTGCAGCTTATTGGGGAGTAATTTGGTTTTAGATTAAGCTGAAAAGCAAAAGTGAGGATTTTCTGGTGGTGCATAGCAATTCTTGTGATTGAATTGGATATAAGGACCCCCCTAGCACTTTAGACCTAAAACTCCCTTGGTTCCTTGCATGATGAATTTACATGCGAACCGGACTAGATGATTAATACACGAGTCAATAGTAAAGAGGTGTCAGGTATGTTTCCTCCAACACGGATCGACTACAGCATCACCTATGGACGTCGAAGCCCCTTCAACACCACCTTTAACAGCTGAACCGCCCTTGATGGTGGTGGATGGTGGCCCACCGCCTCGCCCTAAGTCCAAACCAGAAGACCACATCTGTTTTCGAATGTCTAATAAACAGACTTCTCTAAAGAAGATCTGGGATCTGGGATGAATGGCATGGCCTTGGGCACTATAGCAACGGTGTGCACGGCGGAATTGCAGGGCGCAACAGGGAACATGGTGCTAAGTGGAGAAAGCACTTGCCTGCCGACCTGTATTCAGCAACCAACCGAATAATCAAGGGCATTATTGCACGGTCCAAGGAAGAGAAGACGCAGCCACTTATGGTAGTGGGAGAATGGGAGCCCCTATTCCAACAAGCGAAGATGTCAGTGGGCAATCTAGTTAAAGCCCTACAGCATCTCAAGTACATCAAGGTGGGAAAGCGTCGCGGCAAGTCGCTTCTAGCACTACAGAAACAACAACAACAACAACAACAACAAGGAGAGACATCGTAGAATTAACAAATAAGAACACTAGGTTTAAATTTAAAAAAACTAAAGCCCACTGGGGATGTCGCTGTCATGGAGGAAGTCTTCCACCTGCTGGATACGGCCTTCCAATTGGTCAAGACGCTCACGGAGGCGGTTGTTCTCGAGCCGAAGCACCGTGTTGTCCAACTGGATCTGGCGCTCACGGTATCCTGTCATGGCGTAGAGGTTGTTGTTTTGAGGGCGCCAGGCACCATGACGCCTGATCTCATCAGCTTCCATCTGGACCACTGCCTCATGGTGATGGTGGTGGCTCACAGTCACACCATCAACCACCATGTAGTGGGTACCAGACAACCACTCACCTGGTCGTTCCAACCAGCGAAAATTGCCCTCTTCGGCAGGCCCTTCAAAAATCTCGCGAATGGAGGTCCACTTCACTCGGACTTTTCGACCATCCACCAACTGGACGCCACAGAACACAGGGCCCCTGCTTTCCAGGAAGCTGCCCACCTGCCAACTATACACTCCCTTGAAAATCCAGACACTCTGGTATTCAGTGTAGTCCTTTTTGACCATCGTTGTCGCCGTTGTTTTTCTTTTTCAACACAAATTGTGAGGTGCATCGCAGTAGTTTCTAGCTTACTAGCTTAATAGCACACAGCATTTTCCACTATATAGAATTAGTACTAACACTGTGCAGTTTCGCACCAATGTGGTGCTCCGGCCTGCCTCGATGGGCAGCATGCTGACTCGTTTTCCTGTATTAAGACCTTCTCCGAGGCACGACTCGGTGTCTAAAGCAATGTTCAATGCGAACACGAACCTCTACCAGTACGTCACCTTTGGCCAACTGGCGAACCTCTCGTACGTCACCCGTGATTCGTAGAGCGTGCCATCACTGCCGTGCTACTTTAATTTGAAAGCAGGATGGTCGGCCCTGCCCGCTGACTGGAACATTGAAAGGGTCATCGGCGAACCTCTCCTGTAGTAGGGGTGCAACGATAGAATGGCATGGCGTGCTCGTGGAAACCCCGTATTAGTCCAATCCTAAAAGGGAGCGACATCCTAAATTCAATTTTAGCACAGCAGTAGGATGCCGGTACTCGTCTACGCATCCTAAAGCAATCCCTCGAAATAGGACTGAACTAATACTCAATAGATAATTTTTTTGATGTTTTACTTGTCAATCTACAAATAACATGGTGACTTCATTCTGGTTACGTACCGTACGCGTACCTGTTCGGCCAGAATCGGGCCAAGTTTTTATAGACTAGTACTGAAATTTCACACAAGACCAAATCTTCTAAAAAAATGACTTTTAGTACAAAATCTTATAGTGGATTCAAAAAAGTGGCCTAACTCTCGAAAGTCTCAGTCTGACCGTTGGAGTCTTGTGGAACATTGGAAGACTTATTCGCTGAGGTGCGTCGTACCCTCTCACAAAAGGCGGTCACAATTTGGCGCCAACGTATCTTGTCATTGTTTCCGTGGAGGGAAAACATCGTTGAGTCATTAGAAGCCAACAACAGCAACAACCATTCCAAGAACAAAACAATGAGGATCAAAGCTTCTCCTTTCTTTTCAAAGTGGCTGGTGGATGTCACTGTCTACCCTTACAATGAACTCAATGCAACCAGGCGCAGCTTTGAACTGAAGTATGTTCTCTTGCAAGCAGAAGGGCATCAAATTGTCCATCCAAACACCTACAATTGTGTACCAGTGAGTTGTTTTGAGCCATACCAGTTGGAAGACCTCATCATGACCAAAGTAGCCAGGCCAGTGCCTCCTGACATGAATGAGATCATTGACACCATGGAATATTGGGGGAGTCAGAAGAGCATTGAGTGGTATTGTCTTGTGCTTGAAATGCTTGCTGAGAACATTGACATACAGATTTACCTTAATAGGGCTGCCAAGTTCAAGAGGTGCATCTATTGGCTAGCTCTGGAGTACACAGGAGAGAGGTTTCCTGGCTACACAAGTGAGCACAAGCAGTGTATGGAGGCTTGCAGTCAGTGGTTTGACAGGACTTACAAGGACAATCTCACTTTCAAGTTGCTGGCTGTGGAAACTGAGGAATACCTGGAGGGCTGTGTCAACCATCTTCATGGCTTTGGAGTGCTGGAGACTCATGAGCACTTGGTTGACTTGAACCTGGATGGACCTGATGAGGTGGTCAGCGCTGGTGATTGAAAGAGGCAAAGAAAGAAACTGTTGGTGTTTGATATCTAAGTAGTCACCCAGTAACAATAGTAACAGCAACTCACCTGTTTGTATTCAAACCAGCCTTTGTAGTGGCTTCTAGCATGGCCATCCTTTGTACATGTTGGACCAAAGCCATCATCAGCACCATGACAATCCTTCCTCTCATGACACTTGCCACACCAATCTCTGACACAGTTCTTGCCAGCCTTTTCCTGTCTAGCATGGTCTGTCTTTCTGTGCCCACAAACAGAGCAATACATCCTGCTTCTGAATATTTTCTTTGGAGGTGGTTTTGGCTGCTGCTCCGCCACAACTGGCCTGACAAACTGATGAGGTACAAGCCGATGAGCAACACCATCAACAACAATTGGTTCTTGACCATTCAGTTGGCGAACAGGCCTCAGTGCACCAGCGGCGACATCAGCATTGAGTGTTGTTGGGGCGGCAAAGGGAGTAACACCTGTTCCATTGTATTGTCTTTGCTGGCAGTGAAATGGCACTGGAGGTGGATCTAACAGTTCTCTGCTGGCACGGAGCTGTGCATTGACATTGGCTTGGTATGGATCGACTCCATCTCTTGGTGCAATGGCATCAAGCGAAGCAACACTCTCTAACTTGTCACAGTATTCTTCTAACTGAACTCTGCTCTTTCGCCGAATTTGGATAAGGTTGTCATCACCATCAGTAAGCGACACCTTGAATCGGCGAGCAACCTCAGTATTCCACTCTCTTTCCAAGGCACGGTAGCTTCTACCTCCACTGTCGGCACGGCGATCAAATCGACTCTTCCAATCATCAAAGAGACTTGCCTCTTCAGTTTCCACGGCTGTTGGTGGTGTCTTGGAGTGTGGATCGCGGAAGGGTATCCAGTGCTTCTGGTCCGTAAGTCTCTTGAAGGCTTGCAGTGACGTTTCACGACCATTATCCTGCGGTAGGAGAAGACTTTAACTCCTTGAGAATAATCTCATTGTTGATTCTGTCTTGCCGGTTGGCTGCTTCCTCTTCTGTATTTAAACGCTCGTCCCCATTAGAAGTAGCAGCTGATTGCATGGCGGCTAAGTATTCTTCTTCAGTGGCGAAAACTTCAACATCTGCCTCATCGCCAAGCTGATTTCGTACAGCTTCTTCCACTGTGGCTTGTTGTCGCTCCTCCTCAGTTGGTTGGGAACCTCCATGAACGTTCTCATAACCAGGCAGATGCTCAGGATCGTCATCGTTTCCATCTTGTGAGCGATTCCTACCAGCAGCATCCGTAGGATTGGACACATCATGAACCGTGTCTGGCATCTTATAGCAGAAGCCAAGATACTCTTTATCTCCATGATCGACCAAAGGAGCGGCAACATCAGCAAATGGTAGGACGTCATCACTAAAGCCCACTGTCCGGGCATAACTCCGAATGACAAGTAGCTTCTCTGTTTGAGAGGTAACATGATCCTTTTCACCAAGTCGCAGTATCGCTTTCCTATCATTCTTTTCTTCAAAGAAATTACGCATAAGACGCTCAGCCCGGTGTATTCCTAAATAGAAGTGTGTGTCACCGGTTAGACAAAAATGAAACCAATGACAATGAACCAGTAACAATAACATACCAATATGTGACGCCCTCAATATTCGATAAGCAAGATCCAAATTGTCTCGCTCATTGGTGTTGGTTCCCCTAGCCACATAAACAACACCTGTTCTGGGATTCTTTCGGAACAGATTGACGACTGTTGGATCAGTAAGACATCCCTTGTCGACATGCTTCAACTGGTTTCAGATCACCTTTCGAACATCTGGTCTGTTCTTGAAGAATCGCTTGGGCATAGGATGTGTATCATTGTCGGCACGAGTAGCCAAGTCAGCTTCGATCTCTGCATCCTTGGCTTGAGCATACCAAATAACAGCTTCAACATTTGCTCTAAGTATCTGTGCGCTTGGGATGACAGACTTGGCCTCTTTAAGAACCTCTTTAACTGTTAGCTCCCTTCCACCATTCTTGGCTGTTAACAACTCCTTGGCTCTTTCGAATTCACCTGGCTCGACTTGGAATAAGGCCCTGCTGAATAGACCGCGGAGGATACCAGCTTGGGCGCTTGAAGCATCTGCATAGATGTCATTGAAGCGTTTCAGCCAATGAAAAGGATCCAACTTGATTTCAGCCCCTGGAAAGCATCGATTAACCAATCCATGCACCTGGCAACAGTTGTCGACGTACACGACTTTTACTGCCTCCTCATCGGCCACATCTTCCACTCTGGTAACAACTGAGGCATCATAAGCACCGCCCATCAACTCCTTGGCAATGGTAATCTCCTCCCAGACTTTCTTCAATTCAATCCTCTCATCTTGGCTTCTTGAAAGGTCCGGCGCTGGTGGAAAACAGTGGTGACAATGCTGTCAATGCGGCTCTTGGTGAGATATTTCCCATTATACCCATCCTTCTCATTGAAATCCGAAAATAAGGGAAGCTGCTCATTCCTTTCCTCCACACTCTCTTGTTGATCTGGAGGCAGAGCTGGATTACCATGCTGCGTCTCATAATCTCTCAGTGACTGCGTTGCTTCCATTAACTCTACCTGACAATCTGAAACTTGGATTTCCAAAATGTCAACTTGCTCATGGAATTGCTGGATGAACTGCGTGCACCAGTCCTGCCACTGCATGACAAGATGCACCGGTATGTCTACCATGTCGAGGTCAATGCCAAGCAGCTCGTGCATGCTGTTCACTCCATTATCTATCAACCGCCGCAGCTTCGCCGGACCAAGACCCCGCAGGATGTTTTGCGAACCATGGACGTTGTGATCTTTCTTGGGTTTGAGGAGATTCTTAAATTGAATATCCCGGTTGCAGTTTGCGCGTGCGGTGGAAAGGGAGAGCTTCAGGCCGGTCAGTGCACGGCCCTTTTCATTCTTTCGCCACTTCAAATATTCCAGCTGTGGGTCATACGCCGCTGTTTGTTTCTCAAGAATGGAATCAAGAGTCCGCAGCTTCTTGTGTGGCCGGATCTTCTCCAAACCAACTGCAGAAAGATAGAGTAGATAATCATCATAGTAGGATGAATATGCCATCTTCTTCAATCGCTTCGCAATCTCCGCGGTAGCCTGCGAGCTGGAGTCTTCGATAACTGTCCAGTACACTTCTTCATCACAAGCGAAGTCTGCTCCAAGATAGAAATTAAAGAAGACATTGTACATGTTCGCGTCCAGCTGCATAGACTTCTTGTTGTAGCCCGTAAACTTCCTCTGGCATCTGCTGCATGAATAAAGCTTCGTATCCAGATATTTGTAGCGTGACACACCATACAAAACTTTGGGACTGTTGATCCATCTTGTCTTACTGTCAGTGGTAGACACACAGTCATTCTTCTTGCAGTGAGGACACGACGGAGTATGGTTCTTGAATAGAAGATGCGGAACCCATGGCGCAAGTGGTCGCACGTAGAAGGAAGGAAGTGAACTTTTCTTGCTCGACGTTTGGTCCAACAAAGTGCTACAATATCGACCACTCTGTGGTGCAATTTCCCTCCAATTGTTGTCCTTGAAATACATTCTGCCTTCCCTGTCAATGTCACTCCTTACTTTCTTGATGAAGGACCATTGCGTCGCTCCCATTCCGGTTGGTTTGGCCGCCATCTTCAATCAAAGCTGGTGCCGTTCGTTCGATTGTCATTGGCTCCAGCGTGGAGTTTTGTGGGAATGAGAAACCACTTCTGAAATAAGCCAGCCAACCTACGCGCGCATACATTTTTCAGACTGTAATTAAGAAATTTGCAGTCTTGGCGGCAGGAGTCCATATCTATCCGCTATAAAGTACAAGTTAAACTCCAAAACCGTGCTATTTTCTTCAAATCTGACAGCATCGGACGTGGGGAGATATAAAGGGATGCATGCATGGAAGGGGTGGGATTGCGGTGGCAAGATATAGGAAAGCAATGCCGCATGACTAGAACTCTATTTCTTTTTTTTGTTCCGGAATTTTCTCTTCTTGAAAGGAACCAAGGAAGACGCCGACCACCTGTTCCAGTTACACAGCCAAACCATCCTTTCCTCTAGAGTACCGATCTAAAACGTTGGTACCAGTAAGCATGCCGGTACTGGAGGTACTGTGTCGAAGGGACAGGGGGTAGAGAGCACTACATACAGCCTGTGCATATGAACAGGATTTTTAGAGAGCCAGCCTGCAGTCAAATTTTGGCCTGACAGGCGACGCGATTCCTGTGCAATTGAACAGGCAACGTGATTCCTGTGCAATTGTACAGGACGGACGCGATTCCTGTGCAATTGTACAGGATCGACGCGATTCCTGTGCAATTGTACAGGATCCGACCTCCTGTTCAATCGCACAAGTGCCTGTGCAATTGCAATTGCAATTTTGCAATTGCACAGGAGCTTAAGCATAAGAACAAGAACAACTGATCCTTTCACTACTACTACCACCACTACTACCACTATCATATCTGGCTCTTGCATTCATTTGTGGCTTGTGGCTTTGGGTTTGTCACTGAGAGATTTGGACTTCATTTCTCCGGATTCTTTTTCATTATCTGAGAAGAGGAAAACACAGGAAGTTGCAACCATCTATTCTTTGCAGAGAACATGCTTGACTGTAATGCTGAATGTAATGGCAGATCTATGTGTTACTGTAAAAGCCTACCCAGAAAAAAATGTCACAATTCCTGTGCATTTGAACAGGACGTCGAGCTCCTGGTATGTACAGCCTCCTGTACATATGAACAGGCAGGCTGTCCATTTCCTGTGCAATTGAACAGGCGTCGCTATCCTGTTCGATTGCACAGGAAATTGGACGTTTTTGAATTCAGGCAAAAAAAATGGCTGACCTTGCTCTCAATCTGCGGACATCCTTCCTGTTCATATGCACAGGCTGTATGTAGTGCTCTCTACCCCCTGTCACTTACATGTAGTAGTCTCTAGCTAGCTACTAGTAGTAGAGGTACGGTACCGTTGATTCAACACATGGTATCTACTCTGGTACAAGTACTGTACATATACAAGCTTTTCGTTTATCACAAAGAACGTCACCGCCTTGATCACAAGAAAAATGTGCTTTGCCCCTTTAGTACTTACTGTTAAGATTATGATAAACCACCTCTTTGGTGGGGTTACCTCGGCAGTCTATCTGCCTGAGCCCTCCACCCCTTTTTTGGTATTTCCTAACCTCGGCAGGTTAACTGCCTGAGTTCTCAACCCCTTTAAGGATGTCCCACGGGGTAAGGGCCAGTTTCAGTCATGCTTCCAAAACAACACCAGAATAGCACGACAACAACAACAAAACCTCCATTTCGGGCTGGTGTCTTCAACCAATTCGTTCTCCTCCCATGTAGAGAGTTTGCATAGAGTGTTATAGTATGCCTTGTAGAGGAGGAGGAGCTCTATCTGTATGACCGGAAAGAAACACAAAACATGTTAATGGGCCTCCACAATCGTTAGCTGAAGATGGTATCTCAAAACTCGTCGAACCGCGACAGGGCTGTTAACTTAGGCGATAAAGCACTAGCACACATTAGCCCCTTTTATGTTTCTTTTGGCAGGTTAAGATGCAGTAGAGTGCACTGTACAAGATAGTCTATTACATGTAATACCCAAAACAGAGTTATTGTGTGTCTATTTGGCGAAGCAAGCTGGGAGCATTGGGCCGATGGTGGTTTTGTTGTTGTTTTCGTGCTATTCTCGTGTTATTGCATTTCTTAAAACCAAGGAACACAGTATCCCCCGTGGGACATCCTTAATGCTATTTCCTATTCCGGTGAAGCCAAAATATAGGGATAGAGATAGGCGTAAGCCAACAAAACTGGAAATTGAAGATTTAACAAGTTTAGGGGTAGGAATAAATCATGATTATTCAAGGTTAGTGCACTCAACACAATAAGCCAGCAGAAGCTACAAAGGTTACAGTTACAGAAGGGAAAGACAGCTGTAAAATTATAGTTAGCAGGTCGCCAGGGCTAGCTTAAATAAAAAAGAAGATTACAATGAGGGAATGATACCGGGCGGCAAGGCTAGCTTGAAAGAAGAGTGCAATCTCAAACATGTCATCCTTCTTCTTTCTGTCTTTCTGCCGAGGTATCGCAGCTCCCGCTGACTTATTTCCTATTTCCTATTCCGGTGAAGCCAAAATAGGGATAGAGATAGTCATAAGCCAACAAAACTGAAAATCAAAGGCTCAATACAAGTTAGGGGTAGGAATAAATAATACAAGTTAGGGGTAGGAATAAATCATAAATATTTAAGGTTAGTGCAATCATCACAACAGCACAATATGCCAGCAGGAGCTGTAAAGATTAGAGTTACAATAAGGGAATGGCAGCTGGTAAATTATAGAGTAGTGGGCGGCAACACACGACGTAGTCAGGTGTTGTCGCTAGGGCTAGCTTAATAAAAAGAAGGTTGCAATGAGGGAATAAATGATACCGGGCGGCAACACACGATGTAGTCGGGTGTTGTCGCCAGGGCTAGCTTGAAAGATGGGTGCAATCCGAACAAAATCCTCCTTCTTCTATCGGTCTTTCTGCCGAGGTATCACAGCTCCCGCTGACTTAAAAAATAATGAGTGCTACGGCACCGTAACTCCTAGTAAGTATGGTACGTGCGTTTGAAAAGCACAAGTCCTCGAAGCACCTCTGTCCTTACAAGATGCCCCTGGTGGTGCCAACCACAGAAATAGAATAGCAGAAAGGGGTGTAAAATACTCATTAGTTTAGCAAACTATGGCCACGGAGTGGCTTTTATGACGCGGGCAAGTGGTGGGGAAGCCCCCACCTAGCTGAGTCGTCATCTACTTATTTGCCCAATCAACATGACCTCATCCACTGGCCCAACGTGGAGCCAGCACCAAGTAGACAGATGCCCTGGGTAGGGGGTGACACATTGATAGGGAACCTGCACGCAAAACCTGGGTTACAGGGCTTACACAGGATTTTTGTCGGTATTGAACCATTATCACCAAAGGGACCGTGAGGACCAGTTAGATTGCCAGACCAAAGAGTGCTCGCCAGTAAGTGTGTCTGGGTGATCAGGTCCCAACTTGGCAAGGCTTGGCATGCAAGGCAAGATTCAGCAGAGCCCGTAGGATGGTACTCCTCAGGCTGGACCAGAGCAGGTGTAACCCATCCAATGCACAAAAATTGTTAGATAGAGGCCAACAAGCAGGCAGAAGATGGGGTCAAATGAAACACTGGCAGTGTGTGGTTCCCAGGAGGGAGGCACAGTGGCTGCTGAGTGTTGTGGGCTTTCGAGGGGTTGTTGAGTAAATAGGAGGAGGATAAGGGGCACTGGGATGGGGCTGGTGCCAGGGGAGGCAGGAGGGGATCCTGTTGGTGTTGGAGTGTTGTTGTAGTAGTTGGGATGTAGCATGGTTGATGGTGTGTTGTAGATAGAGGCGTGCCTGTGTTCAAGGTGAGAACAAAGGCATCCTCCCTGATAGGGTAGGGTGGATTCGGAAGGGTGTGACCCTCAAGATGGCTGCATGTCTAGGAGCTGTTGGCTGATCATCTGAGGGGTGATGTTGTGTAGTCGGCGGAGAATGGTGGATGTGTGGTTGTGGGTGAAATGAGGAGTGGGGGAATGTCTGGGAGACCTTGGGTTTGAGTGAAGTTGTGGGTAGACATGGGGAATTCATGGTGGGTGGTAGGTGGGTTGGTGGGAGAGTTGTATCCTGGAGATTGACTGTAGTGTCGTTGCTTCAACGCAAGCAATGGAGGTTGTTTGTGAGGTGGCAGATGATTGATGTAGAAGAGGTTATTAAAGGGGCAATGCACTGAGGCACTGGTAATCAAGGTTTATATCAAGTTGTTGGGTTGTTGTTGCCACTGGATCAAAGGCTGTGGCCAAGTCTGTGCAGGTATACCACTATGCAGGAGAAGATGGATCAGAGCCAAAGGCTGTTAGGGATTCTTTCAGGAAAACTGGAGAAGTCACGCTATAGCCAGTAGAGGCAGTGGTGGGGGGTCAAGGGTGTTGTTGGTTGGGGCTGTGTACTGGATGACACTGTGTTGTCTCAAGGTCTGGTACTCAACCTGTGTAGGGTCAGACATGCAACAGAGAGTCAAGCCAAGATGGGAGGGTACTCGATTCAGGTGGAAACTGTGGAAAGTCACTGGAGAGTCACTCAACAATCAATGAGAGAGAGATGAGTCAGTTATGTATTAATATATCTATGCCACACCACGCTGCATTTCTGTCTGGGGCTCAATCTTTGGAGTTCCAAACTCATTAGGAGAGCAGTGCAGAGCAGAGAGGTGGCGGTGTCAATGAAGGTTGCACAATCTGGTTCAGAGGGCAACTTTTGTAGTTGTTCTTGTGGGGGTAGGTCCTTTGGAGAGGAGCTGGATATCCCAGGAGAAGGCTGACGAGGCCAATCCTGGTGTCCAAGGAAGGAAACTATCTCAGTACTCCAGCGAAAAAGCTGAGTTAGGGTCCAACTTGTAACCAACTCAAGTCCTACAGGAACTCTGTTGTTGTTTGTGGTTTCCTCTTGGGGAGGAGTTAGATATCAATGGAGGGGTGGTAACAGTAGCAGGTGTTGATCAGTCAATCAGTCTGTATAGGGATAGACTGGTTGGATCAGTAGGATACAGTTCCAACAAGGACGTCGGAGAAACCACTAGTCGGTGAGAAGTAAGAATACAGGTGTAATTCTCTTCTGGTGGTCCTGAAGGTATCTCGTGAAGTCCTTCTTGATAGTAGGCTCGTACGGAGAAGAGGTACGTATCGGGGGAGGTGTCGCGGGAAGATCGGATCGATCAACGGAGGAGTTCGATTGGATTTGGTTCGATTCGATAAGATCGATTGCGATTGAAGATTCGAATGAGTCAGTTGCCTTAGGGTAAGGTTAACTGAATCTGTTGTTGCGGAGGGAGATGGATCGTTCGAAGAGAGATCGACATAGGATTTTCGTCGGCGCGACTTGTTCAGACAAATACGTATGGGATTGTTTTCTTACGGCTAAAGGGAGACTTCTGTTTAATTTTCCAACTTGGCTCGTCGGTCGAGAATAGAAACGCCCGAGATCGCTGGGTAATTTTTTCTGTACTGTGCTGTGAAGCCGGAGACTTCTTCTGTGTTCAATTCTTCAACTTGGGTCGCGGTCGAGAACGCCATTTAGGATTTCAATTGGATGCTTCTATCTGGAGAACGCCGCGTGATAGTCTGGTGCAGAGGTGCAAGGGATAGATCCTGTCAACCGTGAAGGTTGAATAGGGGAATGAAGGAAAAAGGGGGATGTGTGTGTTCCGTGATGACGTTGAGTGGATTCCTATAGGAACAGTACTCTTCAACGAAATAACAGATAACAAGCTTCCTGAGGTCCTTTCGCTTCGTTTCAATGCTTCTAATGGTGCTTGCTAATAGGTAGTGTAATGGTATAGGTATGACCGATTGGTTGTGTTTGTTGCTATCAGTGTGGTTCTTGTAGTGACAGATTCAGAGGGGAAGCTCCTCGATTCGATTCGGCTTCCCGTGAAAAAGTGAAAAAAAAAATGAAAAAAAATGAAAAGAAATAGAATAGCAGAAAGGGCTGTTAGTTGATTGGCAAATAACTAATACTTACTGCCATGGGCTCCCAGCTTTAGACAGCTACAATTTGAGCAACTCTCCAAGCCAGTGACAGGGCTCTAAAGCAGCATTCTCCCAGCTCGACTTCCAGTCAATTAGCATTAGCTAGCTACCAAGCAACCCTCCCAGCTAGTGACATGGCTCCCTAGCAGTTTTCCTAGCTCCTTCCCCGTCGTACTAGTTCCAGCCCCATTCCTGGTCGTACCACGCCTGCTGGCCTGAGCCCAGCTAGTTAGCCTCAGCTTCCCAGTCAGTGACATCTCTATAGAGTTTCTCCTGAGCAGCTCCGTTCCCAGCTCAATGCCCAAATGCTCCTCCTGCTGAGAGCCTCAGCTATGCAGTTAGCATTACTGCTAGATAGAGCTACCAAGCAACCCTCTTAGCCAGCAGAGGAGTTGGGTCGGTATGAGGAGTGGAGTTGGGTTACATCTGGCCGGCACCGTGCAATCACATGTCCCGCCCCCTACCCTGCCAGCCTACAGTGTGACGTATGTAGAACCTCTGTAGAAAAAGTACTAGAAATGAGTACTACTTAAATCACAGTGCAGCTGTTTAAAACATGCGAAGTGCAATATCGTGAAAGAAGCGAGGGTGACAATGGTGAAAACGACGGCTCATCTGGTCTAGATATAGTTGTTCATACTGCGCTCCCTTCAGTGAGAGCCTTGCTTATACCATTGCCAAGACACCCCCAAGTGGAAGTACAGTTTGGGATGCGACAACGCTTTCAAAAATGAATTATCTAGAGGCGCAACAACAGCTCGCGGATACCCTCAGAGCTGCATCACAGAAGACGAAAGCTTACTTCTGGAGGCTTACTTGCAATGAACCAAACAGTCTTTGTACCTTTCTTGGCATAAACGAAGAGGAAATGAAGTCAATCCTGAGACTCTGCCGCGTTTACACTGGTAGAAGGACAATATCTCAAAAAATAATTTCGAACCGCTCATGGGGCGCTCCGGTGTTGATTGGACGACATATCGATTGAATGGCAAGGCAGAGCGTTTTATCAGGATTGGTGTTGGTAATGAGGTAGAGCTTCCCAATGATATGTATGACAGAGAGGGATCTTTGACTTGCTATCCAGTTGAGGAAGAACACAAGACAAATTTTCGCACCAAGTCGGAGCAAGGTTGTGTACCAAAATTGCTGGAAGCAGCGGCCGATGTCAGCAGCAGCAGCAAGAAGGAAGCTGAACCAACCGGCAAAGCTAGCAATAAGCAACTAGTAATGGACTTATCACCAAAGACTCTTCTTTTGGGGTTTTTCCAGGAACTAGTAGAAGATGCAGCGAAAACCGGCATCGGCACAGTGAAAGAAAGATCAGCACGGAAGCTGAAATGTCTTATGGAAGTGGCAATTGAAGTTGAAGCAAAGGAGCTACTACACGAAGCAGTTGCGACACTTGAGATGGGTGCAAATAAACTTGGAATCTCAATGGAAATAGAAGCGGCATCCCCAAAGAAAAATGAACCATCTGTCAAAGAACCGCAAGTGGTAACTCCAACAAATGCAAATGTCCGTCAACAAGACAAAGACACCAATCCACCGGTAACCGATCAAGAAGCAAACGTCCAGCAAGTAGGAAATGCTGTAGAAAAAGCAACTGAACTGGAAGAGGAATTGGAAGATGACGAAAAGTCAACAAGCACAGCAGATGAATTCATCTTGGAATTGCAAGAAGAGGTGTTGCTCCAGTCGCTCCTGCATAAGCAAATTCATGAAAAGAAAGAGCGAGTCTTTACTATGGAGCACAAAAATGGAAGGCGATTGCTGGTGGTTCTTCCTCCTGATACCCGATCAGTTGCTAAGTTTGAGGAAGAAGCCAAGAGGACCAACTGGGTGAACACAATGCTCAATACTGAAGAGCGAATGAATGGAATGCTATCATACCTGGCAAAGACATCGCCAAAGCAATACGCGAAGGTTGGAACAGACCGGAAGATCAAGATGAGGCCAAACGTCCTGAACACAGCCCAGACTGTTGCTCTGGCACGTGTTGGGAACCTCAATGATGTGCGGATGAAGAAGGTCAAGTCATTTCTTAAGAATGTTGGAAAAGTCAATCTTATACAATCAACCAAAGAGATGAGCCGAATCGATACTGAGGTTGGGCTTAAGCGGACAATGGATGTGATGTTTGGTTCTTGTGTCTATGAGTGGTCGAAGACAAAAGGAAAGGAAAAGAAAGCACCAGAGGAGATTCACTACTGGAATGCGTCGCTCTTTGAGGAGATAGAAGCAGAAGTAGACATTCACTTGAAGCATCGCTTCCTACAAGAGAGCGGAAAGGACAAGATCAACAACAATATCCCACTTCTCGATTACAAGGCAGACGGATTTGACAAACCGGGTGTGACAATCCTATTTGGAGGTGACCACAGTGACAAAAACTGCCCCATAAGTGCTAAGCTGAACTTTGCTTCTCCAGTAACACGCAAGACAAAGAAAATGCTTGGTAACGAGTGTCCTGTCATTCAATTCGCCAGTGTTCAATGTTCAAAGGACGCTTATTATTTGATGGAGACTACTGTCATGCCTACAATAAAGCAACAATTGATTCGTCTGAAGGAAAGTTCTGTTGTGACTGTCTTCCACAAAAAGAACTGTCATGGCTGCTATCGATCCTTTGTTGTTCCATCATCCATCCAAGAAGGAACAATCGGCTTCCTTAGCAACCAAGACAATACGGCTATCACAATGACATATGCTCATGGTGGTCAGGACCAATCCACCTTTGGTTCTCTTGTCTTGAAGGAACCATTCATTGCCGTTCCTTACTATGAGCTGGGAGCCAAAGTTGTTATTGGCCGGTTCAATGAATTATTCATTGGCGATCTTGCTTTCCTAGCGATGTTGATAGGAATGAACGGCAGCAGTGGAGCGCACTGTCTTCTTTGTCAGCTGAAAGGAAGTCAGTTCAACTGCGATCATAACTCCATGGAAGTCAGATCGAAGGAATCGCTTTCCGACTGTCTTGAGCAGTATCTGTTGCTTCTCAATAATCAACAAAGGAAGAAGCCCCCCACAAATGTCAAAGGCGTCAACAGCACTGGACTGCTCGACATCGATCCACAACGAATTGTTATTCCAATCCTTCAAATGCACTACGCTAAAAGCTAGTGTAAAGATCTTTCGAGTGTTTTGAGTTTGAGAGAATGAAAGTTATGAGAAGTTCTGAGAGAGATTAGAAAGCTATGAAAACTAATCAACGAGAGAGATCATCATCAAGGGATCGTAGATCTGGCTTCCCGCGGGAGAACTATAAAGTGTGATAGAGTAGGTTGCGGTGTAATCCTACGTCTCTCCACGATCCTAAAACGGAACGCGTGGAAGGTTTGTCTAGCCTGGATCTAGTAGCGTGGAAGTACTCCACGCTGGCTAAATATCTAGAGCGATGTTCATCATCAACCTAGTATGACAGCGGTATATTGAGAACCTGTCTCAAATGACTATTCACGAGAGACTCAGTCATGAGTCGAACTCAAACCTATCTAGGATCGAGTCGCGAATAAGGCTAAGAGCCGTGTATTGCATTCGCCCCCTGACAAGGGTCACAGAAGGCGCGACAGCAAGTCGGACAAGGAGAACATATGAATTAAAGTGCGGGGCACTCTCATGAGATTTGGATGTAGACATGTGCATCGCACGATGGCAATCCTACAAGGGGATCAGGCCTTGTATGGTGTATATACTTATGTTCCAAGTCAGCTGGTAGACTGTGCCGCCGTTGGCGGTAGCATGTTGGAGCCGTACAGGTCCATTGTCATTGACTCGTCTATAGTGTAAGGACCTTTGTACTTGGCTGACCGTACTTGCGTGCTGATACCGTTGAATCATCCGGTACGTTGACATTGTTTGAGATGGGGACACGCGTCGCGTTTCCCTGTCGTTGTTTTGTTGGATTAGTCGTTGGCGACGTCCTTATGTATTTCCAGTTGGCTTCGAACGGACGTTGTGAATCGCGTCACGATTGAACACGAGCTGTGCGGGCGTTGCGCGCAAGGTGGTATGAATCGTGGCATTCATTGCAAAGCGAACCGCCGTGAGGACTCCATCCAGGATCCATTCACGAGGTCGTTTGGCACTTGATGTTTTGAACAGCATCAGTTACGTATGGTTTGATGAGCACGCTCGACCATAGAGTTGGCTTGAGGTTACGCGTAGTGATGAACTTCGACGAGTCCATATTCATCCGGAGGTCTTTCGACCTCTGCGAGGGAACTCGGCTCCTCTATCCCTGATAACCTAGCAGGCCATGGATACGGAGTAAGCCACGTTTGTTCTAGGACGATGTCTACTTCGTCTGCTGCCTTGGAGCAGATTTCTGAATCTCGAACCATCCGGTACGGGATCAATCTTGTCAAGCAATGAAGTGTGCAGGAATTCTTTTCTTAGGATCCCCGACGTTGTGAAGGGCCTATCAGGTCAATACATAGTCTTTCCCAAGGGTCTCCTCGCAAGTTCTTTGGAGGCATCAATCCCGCTTACGCGTCTTGGGTTTTGTCATCTGGCAGCTTTGGCAACGCTGACATAGCCTGCACAGTCTTGCCAGTCCTTTCCAGGGTAATGTTGGCTGATGGTAGTTCTGTGGAGTCTCGCCAGGATGCATCAGTACACCATGGTACCATTAACTAGCTTCTTTTCTGCATAGTTTTAGGTACGACGATTCTATCGTCCTTATAATTCTAAGGCGTAAGCTTATCCCCTCTGGGGAAAGATTGCTTTCTTGTAGTCTGTTGGCTTGTCCCTGAGGAGTTTCTTGATATCGTTTTTTTGCGTCTCTCTGACGATGTTCGATCTCGACGGAACGAGAGAGGGGACGTCCGCTAGGGAAGTTCTCTTCGTCGCAGCCATGAGGTCAGCGTATCTTGCTTGCGTCCATCTGTTCTCGAAAACCGTCGTTGTTGGAGAAGTTAAGTCTCGACAACGCATCACGCGACGATCGCCTCTCTGTTCGCCCTTGATGTACCGTTAGTTCAGGCCGTATTCTTCCAGAATAAAGCGCCACGCAACTCGCATTACTGCGATCTGTATTGAAGTTCTTACATCGTACAGATTTTTTGGTCCGTATGTACATCGTCTTCTGTCCTCAGAATAAATGTTACGGAACTCTCTTTATGAGTTTCTACGATACGAGCAGTTCCTTTCACGTAACTGATTGTAACTGCTGAGCAGGTTGAGCTTCCTGCTCGCTAAAACGCGATGGTTTTCCCTTCTGGGTAATGTTACTGCACCTAGTTGATTATCACTCGCATCCGTTGATGGATAATAATGTATCGTTTAAGTCAGGGTAGGCGAGCAAACTTCTTTTTTGCTGATGATCTTTTTATCTGGCTAAAGCTTTTCGTGTTCCGCTTCCCATTTTCCCTTCGTTGTTTTGGAAGCCAACGAAGCGAGTGGGGCCAGTATAATGTGATCGTCTAATCCACACAGTCTCGCGATAATAGTTTCACTAGTCCTAATGAAATCTCGTAGTTTCTTTCTGTTGTAGGCAGGGGTAGACGAGTTACGGATCGCGTCTATTTTCGTTGTTAGGTCGTGGATCCCTTCTCGTAGAACCGTTAACATCAACGCGATTCAAGTTCCCTCCTTCCGCGAGTTAGACAGGCTTGGTAGCATGGTCTTAAGTCCGTGCTTCATCAAGACTTCGGAGAACTTCATACAACTTCTCAAGTGATCTAGCTAGATCGCCTTTAGTTAGGATGATTAGATCATCAATGTATGCAACGGACGTAATTCTAGGTCGTGCATTATATGTACCATCTTGTCTTGGTAGACACTGTCTGCACGTGGCTACGTTAATGAGGCCTCATTTGGCCCTTGGTACTATACGTACTTACCCCACGGGAGTTACGATACTACAGTTGGTTCGAGTATAGGTGGACAGCCTCGATGTATAGTATCCATGTTCAGGTTCTGACTTAGCGTACTTCGATCCATCTGGATTCAAGAGCATGTCTTGTTTTTCGTGATAGGATAAGGCTTCCGCTTAATCCTTTTTGTTCAGTTTCCCTGAATACAAGAGAGAAGTCGTACAGATCCATCTTTCTGGGAATGTAAAAGTTGCGTGCCCGCCCACTTCGGAACGGTTTACCTTCTTGAGTACCTCTGCCTCGCAGAGACGTTACACCTCCATCTT
>CAICTM010002051.1:0-18816 GCA_903772945.1 Seminavis robusta
CTGGTTGTTGCTGTTGTGCCTTGTAAGCGGCAGCTGCCGCCTTGGCCGATTGTCGTGCGGCCGTGGTAGATGGATAGGGAGTGACTGCTGTTGTTTGCTGAGCTGCATTGTAGGGGTTGGTGGCGGTAATACTAGTACCTGCTGCAGCTGCAGTGGTGGCTTGAGCTGCCGCGTAGGGATTGGTGGCAGTGGCCGTCGCCACTGGATAGGGTGCTATAGCTCCTCCTGCTGTTGGCCAAATGGGTAGTGCTGTCGAGCCAGTATTATTGGCTGTGGTGGTCGTGGTGGCTGGGTAGTATCCTGGGTAGGGTTGAGCTGCCGCAGTTGTTGTGGCTGGAGCTGTATAAGCAGTAGCTGTCGCTTGGACCGCATTGGTCGCCACAGGCGCCGTACCGGTTGTTGCAGTTACAGGATACAATGGAACCGAAGGATATTGCTGATAGACAGTCTGCTGTGCTTGCTGCTGTGGTTGCTGCTGCTGCTGCTGCTGATTGGGAGCTCCCTCGTTCATGTTCATGTTGGCGCCTGTCCCCAAAGATTCCTCCATCCTGACAAGAGATCAATGACACTCTGCAGTCGTCAACTACTACTGTACTACTAGCTAGCTATAGCTCTGGTTGGAGTGGGAGATCCCTCGATCGCCAAGGTTGTGAGTTGTGATGTTGTGGTGTGCGAAGATTCGATGAGGAGGGTTGTCGTCGATCCACATTTAGTCAATTTTGTGACGTCATCTTCATGTACCGTTTCTTGACGTTTCAATTTTTCTTCTCATTTTTCTTCTCATTTTTCTTGGATAACGCTACCTATTGAACAACATACAAAGGTGATACTAGTACTCGTACCTTAGTAGAGCCATGCCATGACGGCCCCATTACTACATCATGTATCAACAGCAGCAGCATTCAATAGTCTATTGGGAAAAAGGCGAATCCGTGACGCCCTTATATTGTTCTATATCGTCACTTTTGCAGTCTCCATGGCACTGAGTTTTCACCTACTCCACCAAATTCAACAAGAAAAAAGACAAGCTTCACCCAACAGCCACCACAGCAACAATCTCTTGTTCTCCTCTCACCTGCAACAGCAACGATACCACCCTGATTCTTCCAACCAACAAACTCCTGTACAGCAGCAGAATTCAATAATCGATCCAATATGGACTTGTTCCTCCTCCAATAATACTAGTAATACCGGTACTCACCACAACAACCACAAGTTGGTGTTTGTCCATGTATTCAAGACGGCTGGAATGACCATGAGGGAATTATTGCTACGATATGCCGTCGCGTGCCACAAAGGAATTGGAATCGTCTCGGAATGTTCCGGGCTCGACACCTTCAACAATTCTTCATCTGTATCTTCATCCACCACTACCAGTGCTAGTATTTGGCACAATGGATTTGGCAGCAAACAGGGACAACCATGTTGGATGAAAGCATTGCCTCGCAGCAATCATGATAATGATAATGACAATAATACTCCAATGTCACCACAACAATCATCATCGCCACAACAAATGGACACCGACACGGTCGCCACGAAATTGGATGTCTTGGCAGGACATGTCCCCTTGGGTGTCGACGAGTGGTTGGTACCATTGGACAACAACAATCATCATCATTATCGTACCACTGTCACCTACCTTGCCTTTTTTCGACACGCCATCGACAAGTTTGTCTCTGGAATCATGTACCAAAAGAAGGATCAAAATTACTCCTACCCAGACATTCTAGAATTGATTAAAAAACGAGTCAAGGGAGAACTGCATCAAAACAAACACAGAGAAGGATACTCCGCTTACCTCTTGACACCCACACAAAAACAACACTTCTACACAAAGAAGAAGAGTACGGTAGAGGAACGCACACAACAAATCCTCCGTAATATACAAGAAGAACCCATCCTCGTGGGCATTGTAGAACGCATGCCCGAGAGCTTGCAGTTGTTGCAGTTTGTCATTGACAGTCGCCAAGAACAAACGCCCTTGTTTGAAAAGTTTGGAATGGTAACTCAAGAAGCTAAAGTACATATAGATGATAGTAACAACAACAATCCCAGCCAAAAAAAGAGGAACAATCCGTCCAAGTACTCCACCTCCAAAGTAGTTCAAGAGCTGAAGAAGGATGAGGAACTGTGGCCGTTGCTGCAAGAGTATGTCAAGTACGATACCCTAATCTATGAACGCGCTCTACAACTGCACAAACAACAATATGAAGCCATGATAGCACTACAGCAGCAACGAACAATACCCCAGATCGATGGATAGATAGATTTCCAAGGATGCCTCTCATCCTTTTGATATCTGACAAGGTCACCAGCTATTATAGACGGACCGTACAAACCAAAGTAGCATTCCTTCTCTTTTAAAGTAAATTTCTTACACTTCCACTCCCATGATTTTGGCCACTTGGGGCATATCCTTGTCACCACGTCCACTCATGTTAATCACAATATCCTTACCAGGGCCGAGCTTCTTGGCAAGTTGCACGGCATAGTAGATTGCATGACTCGTCTCCAAAGCAGGAATGATTCCTTCGAACTTGCACATCAACTTGAAACCTTCCAAGGCTTCTTCATCCGTGACTGCTCCATAGGTGGCACGGCCGCTGTCCTTCAAGTAGGCATGCTCTGGACCCACACCAGGATAATCCAAACCGGCCGAAACGGAATGTGTATTGAGTGTCTGTCCAGACTTTTTCTGAATCACGTAGGTCATTGCTCCCTGCAAAACTCCTGGAGTACCCTTGGTCAATGTCGCGCAGTGCTCTTCGTCCACTTCAATGCCCTTTCCAGCGGCTTCGGCTCCGTGAAGTTCTACAGTTTCGTCATCGTAAAAAGGAGCAAACGCACCAATGGCGTTGGATCCACCTCCGACGCAGGCAACGACGGCGTCGGGGAGCTTTCCAGCCTTGTCCAGCATTTGAGCTCGCATTTCACGGCCAATGACACTTTGGAATTCCTTCACAATGGCAGGGAACGGGTGGGGACCGACAGCGGATCCAATCAGGTAGTGAGTATCACGGACATTGGTGACCCAATCACGCATGGCCTCGTTAATGGCATCTTTCAAGGTGCGTTGTCCGTCCTGGACGGGCACGACCTTGGCGCCCAGAGTGTTCATACGGAACACGTTCAATTTCTGTCGTTCGCAATCGACGGCTCCCATGTAGACGGTGCAATCCAATCCAAGCATGGCACAGACAGTTGCAGTAGCCACTCCGTGTTGTCCGGCGCCGGTTTCGGCAATGATACGAGGCTTTCCGATGCGCTTGGCGAGCAGAGCTTGGCCAATGGCGTTGTTGATTTTGTGGGCACCCGTGTGTGCCAAATCCTCTCGCTTGAGCCAAATGTTGGCGCCTCCCGCAAATTCGGTCAGACGATTGGCCCTATGAAGAGGGGTGGGCCCCCCTACGAAATCTTTACGGTACGTATCGAGTTCCGCCAAGAAATCGGGATCATCCTTGATTTCGTCAAATGCCTGTTCAATTTCCTCAAAGGCCACCGACAAGGTTTCGGGGATGTACTGTCCTCCAAATTCTCCAAATCGGGTGTTCTTGTCGTCTCCAATCCATTCTGCCGGAATCTGACCGAGTTTTGTTGCTTGGTTTTTGGCATCGTCGGCTTGTGTGCAGCCAGACTTGAGGTGAGTAACAATATCGCGAATAGCATCGGCTCTCTGTTCCGTGGTGGCATCATCGCCGAGTTTATCCATTGCTTTCAAAATAGCACTACCGACCACAACACCATCGGCCATGTTGGCGACTCCATTCACCATGCCAGGGTTGGAAATTCCAAATCCCACCGCGATGGGCAAATCGGTCTTGGAACGGACGCGTGCAATAAATTCTTCCAAATCATCGGGGAGTGCGTCTCTGGCTCCAGTAACACCCGTGACAGACACACAGTAAAGGAAGGTAGACGCCATGTTGGTGAGTGCTTCTATACGCTTGTCACTGCTAGTGGGAGCGACCAAGGGAACATTGGAGAGTCCATTTTTGATGCAAGCCTTGTTCAATGCCTTGCCTTCTTCAGGAGGCAAATCTACCACAATGAATCCGTCAGCACCGGCAGCTTTGGAATCTTCGCACAGCTTTTCCACTCCATATTGATAGAAAGGGTTGTAGTATCCCATCAGGACAACAGGAACCGTCAAGCCCAATTCGCGAGCTTTTTTAACATGTTCCAAGCATTGAGGAATATCGGATGTTCCTCCCTTAATGGCTACTTGATTTGTGTGTTGAATGGTAGCGCCATCGGCCTGGGGGTCAGTGTAAGGGACACCCAATTCAATGACGGAAGCTCCACCTTCTTGCATGGCCATCAAAATGGCAGGAGTATCTGGGGTGTAGAAAAAGGGCAGTTTAGTGGGGATATGCCAATGAATAAAAGAATAATCGGCACAGAGGATTTGGCTTACCATCAGAAGTTGGATACCCAGCAGTGACAAAGGTAACAAAGGCAGCTTCCCCCTTTTCTTTGGCGGCCGCAAAGGCATCTTCAATTCGACCTCCTACTCCTCGCTCCATGTCAGCCACTGCAGGAATCTCGACGGATGCGACGTTGAGAGCACTGTTGCTAATGTGTTGCTTTGGGGCAAAGGGTGCCTTGGCAGAAAACGCAAAGGATGACTGGACAACTGAGGATGTAACCAAAACTGACCAGCCAACGACAAGTGAAAGTAGTTGCATTTTTGTTCAGCTTCTTTCTCCCTTCTTCTTTCACAAGATCTGGAATTGAATTGTGGCTCTTGACCTCGACGGTATCTTTTTCGAAGGGGTATCCTGCCGTAGCCGCACGTTTCGTAGGAATCTGTTTGTCTTAGCGAACTGCCTGTAATGTGGGGCCTTCGTCAGCGGTGAGGAAGTGGTTTCCTTGTGGTGGGTCTGTCTCGATGGCTTTTCTTCTTTGGTGGGGAAGGTGATGGCAACTTGAACTTTCGCAGTGTTTCCAGCCACAAAAAGGGGTTGGAAGTTTGGAAACAGCCGAAACATGCGTTCGCGGAAGATACGGTTACGTCAGATGCAGATCGACTCGACTCATTCGACTCAAATAATTTCCACGTTGTGAACCAAAAGCGTGGTGGGTTCCCAAGGAAGAACGCTTGGCTGGCTACGAGTAGTTGTTTTCAAGAGTGACAGTCTGGTCTATTGCAATGCTAATCACGGTGTTAGCAGGTCTACAAGCAAGATCCAAAAATGTTGCAGGTCCCTTTATAGAATCCAAAACTGGCATCGTTCATGATCAATTCCTTGCAAGTGTCCTCTTCGGGGCAAAAACTTGTGATTAAAGAAGACAGAATCAAGTTAGCACAATATCTTCCCATCAGCTATTAATATTTCATGCGAGTTTAGGAAAACTTACGAGATGTCCCCGACGTTGTTTGCAATGTCACTGGCAGAGTCGAGTCGCTTTCTTCAACTTTCGGTCGCCAGCATCAAAACCCCAAACACCACCGTAGAACCCATCTTTGTCAGAAATCTTGCGCTGATAATCATTGCACTTGCTTTTGGCCTTGCTACGGCGGTATTCATCCTTCTCGAGAGTAAAGCACTTGCCGTGGGTGTAGCATTTGCCAACCTTGTTCTCGTGGTGCTTCTCGGAAAGCAAGACCAGTGAATTGACCGTGGTTGCATGCTACTAAACCAATGCGTACCGGTAGTGGCTATAGTAGAATGTTGAATTATGAATGGTCAAGTAAGTAAGTTAGTTTGCTCTCTTTCTAGCTAGTACGACCGTAGTTAGTACCGGGGTAGTGTCGTTTTGTTTTCGTGTTGGTTCCGCCTTTTCGTCCTTCTCAGTTTCGATACCGTCGTAGTGTCTCTTGGGCCATGCCTTCATCGACTGTCTTTGTTAGGTGCAGTTAGTTGTCTTGTTCGGTTCAGTTGTTTGCACGGCAAACTCGTTCCATGCCAAGAGTCAAGTCGAGTCGAGCCGATTTGCCTCTTTTGTTTACATAAAAATAATGCACGTCCCATCATATCATTCAACGACGGTCTTACAATCCAAATGGATTATCACTACTATCATTTCCTCCTCGTCCACCACTTCGACTGGGTTTTTTGTTCATCATCAAGTCCCAAACATTTGGCATTTCGGATTGTTGTTGTTTGCTTTTTTTAATAGGCGTGGGATCCAATTCACCCTTGGCGACTCCCACGGCGACCCGGACTCCTAGTAAAAAGATGCCCATACCGGTGACACCAAAAAATCCACTCGCCAAAGAGACCAATCCCATGGCGACATTGCGAAAGACCGATGCCAATCTCTGTACAAAGTAGACATCGGTTTCGACTGGATGCAAGGCAAAGAAATTGCCCAACTCGTTGGTGGCGTACCACAATCCAGCTGCCACGGCAAAGGCAAAGAGTCCTCCTCCCAATGCCACGACGGGATTGACGCCATTGAGATTGCGTGCTTCGGCGAGTGCGGCTTCTTGTTCTTCGGGGGTTTTGCGAGGACGTGCCGGAAGATTCATTCGCTTGCCGCTCTTGCTGGTTCCAAACTTTTCCTTGTCGGCGGCTTGTTGGAGTTCGGCCATGAGACGTTCATTGATGGTACCCGTCGCGGCTTCTTCTTCTGATTCGGACGATTTGTTGTTGGCGTCGTCCTCTTGGATGCTGCCTTCTAGTTCGAGTGACTTTTCTTCCAGACTGGCCGCTTTGATGGTTTTTTGTTGTTCTTCCGAAAGAGCCTGCAATCGGGTTGCTGTTGGTCGTTTGCCAACAACTTGTGGTTGAGGAATTGAAAAGCAATTAACCGACGACAAGGACGATAGGGCCCAGACGAGGGCAACGCACTGACAAGGCTTTGGCATGGCTATACTAGCTAGTGTAGTACGGTAGACAAGTCGTTTTGGTTTGGTTCAACAGGAAAACACAGAAGTAGAAGAATGAGGACAATTTGGTGGAGGGAGATGAGGTCGAAACGGAGCACGTCATCGATGTCAAGAGCTGATGGTATTCGAATCGACTTATTCCAATCGAACCTTCAATCGAATCATCAATTCGAATTCAATCGAAAGATCTACCTGTCCTCGCAAAAGATGTCAAAGAGACGACCACAACACCACTATCTCATCCCTGTGTTCCGAAGTCGAGGAGAAGGGCTCTACAAATAGCTACCTTGTTACATGAATAGATTGAGATAATAATATGAAGTCTGCTACCTTTCTGGTTGGCGCCTTTGTAATGGGCGGAAGTCAATGGCCCCCTCTTGCCTCCCGCAAGATAATATCTCAAGGTCTCCCACGGAATGGAATGAAAAGTGATGAGCGAGATCCTGCAGGGGTGGAATCTGTCTTTTATCAAGCCAAGAAGATTCGAAAGACACAGTTGGCGCGACTTGCCCGAAAAACCAAACCAGGGAGCAAGAATCCAGGAGGCAAGCGTCGACAAAGACGTCAACGTGGATTTCTGGGAGGAGAGCAGGACCCCATTCCTGTCGGTCAAAGGGCAGTCGAACGAATGAAGCAACAAATCTCATTGCCATTAGAGCTAGAAAATGACGACAAGGAACTGGAGGCACTGGCAACCATGCGTGTTCTTCTCGAGAAAGACTTTCAACATTTGAAAGACAAAACGGTGGTCCTTCCAGATGGACAAGAGTGCCATGTGCTGACCCAATTCCCGGATGTCTACGGTGACATTCGAATGCTGCGGTTCCTGCGGAAAGATCGAGCCAAAAATCCAGTCTCCGCTTCCATTTCCTACCGAAAATTTCTCCGTTGGAGACGCGACAATGATGTGGACCTAGTCAGGGCTCAAGTAGAAGTCTATCCCTACAAGGTACCTTCCAAGCTACAAGTCATCTCCAACTTGCTACCTTGTGACTTTGATGGCCACTCCTTTGAGGATTCTGTTTTAATATCCCTCTATGTGGGACAGTGGCAAACTTCTGACCTGGCACGCCTCATTATTCAAGATGACAATGAGCTCTCTCTGCAAGATTTCCTCTTGTATTGGACCTACAATTTTGAACCGCTCCACAAACAGCTGCATGCCAAGAGCGCGGCACAAAAAACAATGGTCTTTGTCAATGCCAACAGCGATCTCGACGGCTTTCGAATCCAACAGCTATCACCGTCCTTCATTTCCATAGTTCTCAAGCCTTGGGTCCAGCAGCTGCAGGCCAATTACCCAGAGACGGCCAAACGGATCGATGTGATCCATCCACCGCGAGTCGTTGCTCTGCTTTGGAAACTCATCACACCATTGTTGAGTCCAGGCACTGTGGCCAAGATACGCATCCGCTAGCTAGCAAAAGCACAACGACAATTCACGTTGGTAGCGTAGCTGTCAGCCATAAGGGTACTCGTGGAACCCCTGCACCGTACCGTATTATGTGGGGTTGTGACTCGAATCCTCGATGGAATAAGGTCACTCAAAAATTGCTATTCAAGTCATTGTTGCCTGTATGTTGCTTCAGCGCCTTTTGCAACCTGGGAACCCAAAATTCTTCTGTCTTCCTGTTCACATAGCTGTTGAATGAATGAAAGTATTGCAACAAGGACTGTGTAAGAAAAGGACGACCTCACCAAGGAAGGAAGCACCAACTATTGACCTACCAGTTGTAGGCCCAATCTTTGTCATCGCCGACTCCATGCTTTGCCTCGTCGTAGTCAAACGGAAAGGGCACCCCAATCCGGCACCTGGCCCGTGGGTCGCTGTAGCCTACTTTGCAAGCCTTATTCCATCCAGCAGTATCCTGACGTGCCACAGCTTTGGTATGCAGCATTGTTGCTTCATTGATTTCGTCGGAATATCGTCCGAGTAGACCCGCAATTCGGGTCTTGAGCCAGGGAAACCCAGCGGCCTCGAACTCGGTTTTATTCATCTCGGACAGGACGGTGACTGTGGAATAGTGAATAAAGTGCTGCAATACAAAGTCTGGGAGGTGCAGAAAGGCGACAGTTGAGCTGCCACCATGACGCTGTTGTGCTGAACGTGACACGCAAGATGTTAGCTTAGCTTACCTGGCCGATACAATTGCTTCTCTGCTGGCATGACATCCTTCTTGGGGCCAGACTGGCGGTCACAATTGTAAGTCTGCAATACCGTGGTATCCTCAGGAATAGTCAACTCAAAACAGAGGAAGCTGTTGCTACACTGCTCCGTATCATGAATAGGTACGGGTTCCCTGGCAAACAGCAGTGAATCAGTTAAACGCCGCGGGAAACCTTCGCGAGACAAGGAACCGACCGAACTTACTTTATTAAATCTCTTCGAGGCCATGCTCGCCAACTACCAAAGGAAAGGATTTTCAATCCGGTTCGATCAAGGTCGTCCAGAATAGGAATGATGCTTGTGTACTTGCCCATTGGAATCAAGTATTCATCAATGTCAAACTGGCCTGAAATCGTAGAGGATGCAAGTGGACATGAGAGAGTTCGTTTCTGTCGTGCTGCTGATCTACCATGCTATACAATGTCATGTACTCACCAATCCATTCCACGTGGGGGCCGAATCTCAGCCTGCAAGAGGATTCTGCCGCGTATTGTGAAGAACGTTCGCCAGGACTGTCGACGTTGTTTGGATTGTTGTTGCATACATGAAAAGGCCACTTGATGTATGTAATTTCATTTGGAAACATATCTGCAATGGGTTTCAAAGTGATTTCACTGGAAAAGGCATAGCTGTTGTCGTATAGATAAAAGTGCTCAAACCCAAGCATCTTGTTGAATGTAATCCACTCCAACATGCGTCTCTGTCCATCATTTACTGCAAATCGATTGCCACGAGTTGTGTAGCCTGCACTAGCCCACATACATGCCACCAAGCGATGCTTCTTGGGTGCCGTCAGGTGGTCTTTGAGGGCAATTTCACGATTGCCCTTTTCGATCTTTTGGAGTTTCAAAGTAGTAGTCTCATCATCACTTGGTTGTTGTTCTTGAGGGTAATATTCCTCCAGAGTTGTTTTGCAGATTGGAAAGTTTTCCCATCGACCGGAATCTTCAATCCGAGGAATGACATGGTCGTCCCCCCATTCCGCCGTTGGATCAAATCGGTCTTCCATCTTTTGGGGTAATCGATCCGCGTATTTGGGTTGCAGGAATTCGCTCGACAGCCCGTATCGTGGCGGCGTTCGAATGGGAATCACGTCGACAAACAAGGATGCCGTATCATCATCTTGGACGGATTCTCCGGATTTGATACTGTCCACCAGATCGTCTGGCACGGGACATTTAAAGATCAATTGGGACGTGTGAATGGATAAGATTCCTCCATCCTTGTACTGAAAAGTGTATTTGGTCCTCTTGCGATGTGCGGCATAATCATAGTCAAAGTTGAAGACGGACAATGTCTCTACCATGCTGGGTTTGAATCGGCAAATGAATCGAGTGGCCACTCCATCGGGATCGGCTTGATCATGGGATGTGAGTTTATATCGTGTTTCGCCGTCTTGGTTGATTCTCTTGACCGGAACATGTTGAAAGAGTGCAATATTGGGTTGTGTCAAGTGCAGAATTTCCTTTTCCTCGGGTGTTGTGCCTGTATGACACCGTCTCCTGTTTTGTGCCACAAACTGAATGTACTTGCCATCATGGGTAGGAAATACATCATGTATCCAAGGGAGGAAGGGATCATAATCCGGATACTCGTTGACTGGGATCATTTGCGGCACTTTTTTGCAGGAATTGAGTTTTGGATAGGTATTCATTTCTAGTTGGTCCGCTGTGGCCGTGCTGCGCTTGGGAAGTGGTTTGGTTTCCCATTCTTTGAAATCAATGGGTTCCACAAATGCTTTGAGTACGTGTTCTGGATCGGGAGGAGTCTCATCATCATCGTCTTCCTCTTCTTCCTCCTCTTCCATGGCATTCAACACATTTTCATTTGGGATAATGATTTGTGGTTGGACTCCTTCCCCATGTGGCTTGGCCATCCACCCATTCCTTTTGGTTGTTTGCATGGATGCTCCCGGTAAAACGACGTTTCGAAAGTTGCGTTTCCCTCTGGGTCCCTTAGCTTGGTTGTTTTGAATTATTGGCTTATTATTGTTACCATCATTGTGGTCATCCCCTGCCTCGTTGGAGGCTTCTTTGGATTCCTCCGGCGAAGGGTTTTGTTCCTGTCTCTCACTTGTTTCTATTTTGTTGGTATTTTGGTCGTTTCCTGCCTGCAGTACTGTTGTTGAAGCTTGGTGTTGCTGTATGTTCTTGTCAGCAGTAGTAACCGGTGCAGCTTTTTTTTCTTCCAGCAGTTTGTGTTGTTGTTGTTGTTGCTGTTGTATCCGACTTTTTGCTTGATCCCCTGAGATTTCTTCCTTCCTGCTAGTTGTAGTGGAAATTTGTGGTTCTGTTTCTACAGGGTTGCCAGTGGCAAATGACAGGATCAGCAAGGCATATCCGACGGATATTGCCACCACAAAGAGCAATACCGTTGCCAGGGATACCCTCACTCGATTGGCATTTCGATTGTTGGAGTGGACGGACACCATATGTACTTTCTCTTTTTTAAAGATATCTCTTGCTTGTAGACGACCGTAGATTATCTCACACTCCTCATGCAATGTGGATTAGCTTTGGAGACCTCAAGCACTGGTCTTGTCTGGATAATAGAGACATCGAGAGGAACAAAAGTCGAGAGGAAGGAATGACCATGAGCCTGAAAGCCCGAATGAGAAAAATGAGATGACGTCAATTCCGTCTGGCCTGTCCTCCTGACCGTTTCATATCTTTCGGAAGTGTTCTTTGGTTTTCGCCGTTTCATTTCCAATCCACAAACAATCTTGTCATTGTTTTACCCTCCTGCTATTTCTTGTAGCACGTATCTACCGGTACCTATCTATCTTCCTACCGTATTATTCACTACTCCATGTCCTCTTCAAAATTTGTAGATGACGATCGCTTCGACGGTCTCTACTTGAATGTGGCGTCAGCTGCCCATGGGATTGAACCGTTGTTGGATACCGTCTTTTCCTTTTTGCGTCGCAAGACAGACTTTTTTGCCGGTCCACCGGGAGCCACCGATGGCACGCAAGTCGCCATTCAAAAGGTCAATCAAGTACTCCAGAAACATGCTGCTTTGTACGAAAAGGAACACGCCAAAAAGAAACCTCCTCCTCCTCAAAAGAAGGCCAAAAAGGAAGAAGTCATTGAAATGGGAGCCGATGGGGGATTTGACGTGACAGCCGCAGCCGCAGCCACGACAACCAAAAAAGAGAAGACTCCACCAGCTGCTACTCCAAAAGTAGAGGAGAAAAAGAAAAAGGTAGAAGAAACTCCAGCCGACAAACCAAAAAGTGACACAGAGGTTACCCCCACCACCAAAGACGATAAGGATAACAGCGAGGAACCCGACAACGATGGGAAGGTAATTCCCTCCAAGGGCAATGGTGGCACTGTGGATGGAAAATATGTCTGGACGCAAATTCTAGCCGAATTATCCGTCACGGTACCACTGCCCGACAATACGCGAGGACGAGATTTGAATGTCACCATTTCCCGAAAACACCTCAAAGTGGGACTTCGAAATGCCCTTAAAAACGACAATGGAGGCACAGCTACCAAATGGCTCGTCGACGACGACTTGATCAAACCCATTGTCACGGACGACAGCTTTTGGACGGTCGAAGATGGTAATCGACTCGTCTTGAATTTGCAAAAGACAAATGCCATGGAATGGTGGGATGCCGTTTGTGTCAACGACACGCCCAAAATCAATGTCCAAAAGATTCAACCGGAAAATTCACAACTCGGTGATCTCGATGGGGAAACCCGCAAAACCGTAGAGAAAATGATGTTTGATCAGAGACAAAAGGCAGCTGGATTGCCCACCAGTGAGGAACAGCAAAAATTCGACATGATTGAGAAATTCAAAAAGCAACATCCCGAACTCGATTTCTCGCAAGCCAAAATTAGTTAGTGACGCAACAAAAGAAAAAGTGGGAAACCTACTGCAGCAACTAATTTTACATGGAGAACCATGGATGGATGGAAATCAGGATAAGCAAATTCACTTTTTCAAACTGCTACCTGACCAATTATTTCAACTATATATTACAGTAGAGTAGTTATTGGGAGGATTGATCCGGTTTCAGTAGAGGAAACGCAATGACATCGCGAATCGAAGGAGCATTGGTCAAGAGCATCACGAGACGATCAATCCCAATGCCGAGACCACCCGTCGGAGGCATGCCCTGTTCCAGTGCCTGCAAAAAGTCTTCGTCCACATCGCATGCCTCTTCGTCGCCCGCGGCTTTCTTGGCAGCTTGAGCTTCGAAACGGACACGTTGGTCCACGGGATCGGTCAATTCACTAAAGGAATTGGCATGTTCCCGACCCACGGCAAACAACTCGAACCGTTCGACGAGACCCGGCTTGCTGCGATGCGGTTTGGCCAAGGGACTCACTTCGACGGGGTAATCAATCACAAACGTAGGTTGAATCAGCTTGGGTTCGCAGAGTTCTTCAAAACAGGTATTCAAAACCTCCCCGACCGAGTTCAAGCGCTCCAAGCCAGGGACTTTGGCATTGGCGGCCGCTTCCTTGGCTTTTGCGAGTGATTCTGGATCCTCCGGGTCCAATGCGGCAAAGTCAAAATCCGGAATCTCCTCCTTGACGATATCGTGCATCGTCACGCGACGCCAGGGACGTTCAAAACTGATAGTGTCTTCTCCATACGGAACCGTCAATCCTCCGCAGACTTCCTCGGCAATGGCTAGTAGAAAGGATGATGATGAGACAAGGCAAGATTGATATTTGCAGGCAAAAGAAAAAGTCAGGACAGAAGCACGCACACTATAAGATACGGCTCTTTCAACCATTCTTACAGCAAACCAAATGCTCCGTCAACTCCATCATATCATCGTAGTCCGCATATGCCTGATACAGTTCCACCGAAGTGAACTCTGGATTGTGTCGTGTGGATATTCCTTCATTGCGAAAGATCCGTCCCACTTCGTAGACCCGATCAAATCCTCCCACAATGAGACGTTTGAGATGCAATTCGGTGGCAATGCGAAGTGTCAACTCCATGTCCATGGAATTGTGGTAGGTTTCGAATGGTTTGGCTTCGGCCCCTCCCGATTGGCTGTGTAAGACGGGTGTTTCAATTTCCAAAAAGCCCATTTCATCCAAGACGCGACGTAGTTTGGACGTGATCATGGCACGCTTTCGAAAAGTGTCCCGGACGTTGGTATTGACAATCATATCCAAGTGACGCGATCGATATCTTTTTGACACATCCGTGAGGCCGTGGAACTTATCTGGCAATGGCAGTGCTGCCTTGGTTAGCATTTTCCATTCATTGGCATAGACAGTCAATTCTCCCTTGTCGGTTCGACGAATTGTACCCTGGACACCAATGATATCACCTCCATCCGTCCAATCTTTGAGTTGCTTTACAAAACAAACCAATCATTCATCAGTCAATAATCAATTGCCAGCCATCTAGGCAGCAGTTCCAAAGATCCACCCACCAAAAACGTACCTTGAATGTTTCTCCCAACCGCTTTTTGTCAAATTGAAGTTGAATGGTTCCCGTTTCATCTTGCAACGTGAAAAAGGCCAATTTTCCAAAGACTCGACGGGTCATGATGCGACCGGCTACGGCCACAGTGGCACTTTCGTCTTCTTCGCCTCCTTCCAATTTGCCTTCATAGAGTTGTGCTAGTTGCGCGGCCGTGTGCGTGGGTTGATAGGTGTATTCGTAGGGTTCCACTCCCGCTTCGCGCATGGCTTCTACTTTTTGCAAACGCGTGTAGCGAAGTTCCTTTTCCGACATTTCCTCGATTGGCTTTTTGGCCGCTGCCTTGGCAACGGGACTCTTTTTCTGTTTTTCTGGTGCCTTTTTCTTGGGTTTTTCTGGTGGCTTTTGGTCGGCTGGTAGCTGTGCCTTTAATGCCAAGAGTTCCTCGACATGAGGCTGCAAGTCTGCTTTTTCAATGCCGCCTTCTTTGAGTTTGCGAATTTCTTCCCCCTTGGCTTTGATTTTTTGTTCTAACTCGACCAAAGGGTCTGGTAATTGTGCCTTGAGGGCTAGTAGTTCTTCAATGTGTGGAGCCAATGCTTGTTTCTCAACACCATCTGCTTTGAGTTGTCGAATTTCGTCTCCCTTGATTTTGATTTTCTCTTCCAGGTCATCTGGAGTGGTTGTGGAAAAAAGGCGAAAGCTCCTCTTTGGACATGATGTAGATTGCTGAAATGGACGGGGAATTCTTGCAGCCAGTGTCGACGCTGCTGCTCTTCTTCCCTGAGGAACCAGGAAACCCTTGACTGCAGAGACCCACATTATGATCGCCACCAAGGTCCACCGGCTACCCAAAGGTGCATTCAATATCGGATGTCTCATCGATATGAATATAATAATATGTGTAAAGTTCTTTACAATGGATCGTTTCGTTCGAAGATCTTGTGGTGGCTTAGCCTGATACACAAGCTGACGGAACTTGATCTGCTGGGGCAAGGGGAAAAATGCAAGCCAACAGAGATCCCTCTTTCTTTGCCTCAATTGTGCTAGCTAGCTACTAGACTCTAGCTCTAGCTAGTAGGCAAGATAATGCATTCCTTTGATGGATATGGGTAGCACAGAACAAACACAAAACAAGTTCGTTGGGTTGATGGCTTTCCAAATGGATTTGCGTCAGTGGTTCTGAGCCGGGAGTTTCTACATTCGTGACGGGACTCAAATCAGCGCTGACGTATGCGTCTTGACTTGACTTGGCATCAACAAAAAAATGGACCGTCAACTTGAAGGCTGTCATCTCCTTCCTCGTGGAAGTCCATCAGCTGTGTCTCGGATCTGTTGCTGTCAAGGATCCTTCAACGACATGGTAGATCTGATAGACAACGCGAGATCGATACCTGGAAGCTAATAAAACTTAGTAGCCGCCAAAACCAACTACGACAACCATGAAACTCTCGAATATTCTGACTTGTGGAGCCGTGCTGTTGAGCACGGCAACTGCCTTTACTGTCGTTCCACAAACCACACAATCCTTGACGCGGCAATACATGTTTGGTGGAGGCGGTGCCGGTGCTGTCACGGAAGATGATCCCGAAGCCCAAAAGAAAATGGAAGAAGCCGCGGCTGCCATGGGCATGTCCGCTCAAGAATACCAACTCGGTATCAAGGCTCGCATGAAGTTGAACGAAGATCTTGCTGCCATGAGAATCGCACAAGGCGACCCAGATACCATTGAGGTCGTACGAGATGGAAACAACCCACCTCAATTCCTAGAAATCAACATTACCGAAAAGGGAAAGGCATTAGGACAAGACGCCGTTTCATCGGAAATCGTCGCGGCTCTTAAAAAGGGAGCCGAGGGCGCACGAGCAGGACGAGCAGAAGCCCAAAAAACTATGATGCAATTCATCGGGGATGAAATGAAGAACATTGGAGGATAAGAAAGTAGCGCTGGAGTCAAGTCGAGTCGAGTCAAATAGTCAGATTAGCTTCTGAGACCTTGGTTGTATGACGCTCGACATGAATTAATTCTAGCTATCGGTGGCACAGGCCTGCTTCCTGGAGTTAAGATATAGACAAAACCTGATGAAATGCACCATGTCTATCTTGAAGCATGCCATACCTACCTTCTTTGGTCCTATAAACACCACTCCTCCTCATGTGTCACTTTTGCGCGTCACTATTCACTCTACAATTGCGAATGGCAATGAACCCTACGGATCCGGAGCACGAAACAACTCCAATGCCCTACCGTAGCTAGCTAGCTAGAGCTGTACAATGATACACTGCCAAGCTACCAGTTTCCCTCTTCCAAGCATAGACAGTTGGCCTCTTGCAAGTTCACTACATGTAGCTAGACCAAGCCAATCCTGCCTAGCTCCTCAGTACCCTTTTTGCCTGTCAAAACTTTCTAAAGAGCCAACCAAACAGCAACCCCAACACCTCCAGCACAGCACGGAAGAAGCACATGATTCACCAGCTAGCTGCCTCTTTGCCATAAAATACATTGGCTATCATACTATGTTTACTGACTAGCTTTGTGCGTATATTGTGTGTAAGTTTACTGGAAGAGGTATGCAACGACGATGTAACCGAGAATCATGAGATAGAATCCCATATTGGAGCTCTTGTTTGGCTGTCCATTGATTTGTTGGACTGCCTGTGCTACATTGGTGTTGGATGATCGCAGACGATCTTGCAATTCCTTGAGCTTGCCAGTGGGGGTGGCCCTTGGAATGGCACCACCACCAGCTGCAGCCACATCTCCTGTGGCTGCAGCTCGTCCACCACCTCCCCAACCATGGGCTTGAACGGTTTGCACCCCAATTTGAATATCACGAAGAACTAGGAGCATGTCTTTGTTTTGCTCCTGCAATGCCACCAAAAGCTGCCGCGTTTGGGCATCCAGATCCACATAGAGATAGGCACCCAATGATCGACACCCATTCATAAAGGCAGGAAATAGATTGTGTAGTAACCAGACCACTTCATGTTCGGTGAGTGCTGGGAATAACCAAGTAGGGATTGGATTGGTGGAAGATGTCATCATGGTGACTTCAACAACCAACATGACAACCATTCCAGTAAAACACCAATTTCGAGCTTCACCACTTCGCTTTCCCAGTGTCAACATGAAAACCATCATACCCCAGGAAATGTAGAAAATGGCCAATTCAAGAAGGAATTGGGTTTCATCATAGCGTTTGTTGGCCTTGATTCCCTCTTTTCCAAATTTGTTGTATACTTCACGAAATTCCATATCCATGAGGGCATCATAGGCCTGCTTGACAGCATCAAACTTATCAGTGGCATCCGGGCTGGGATTCTTGTCCGGGTGGAGTTGAAGACTAAGGCGTTTGTAGGCCCTTTTTATTTCCAGAGGATTGGATTCTCGTGTCACACCCAACAGGTTGTAATAGTTGGGTCCTTTTTGTTGCATTTCTAGACCTGAACAATATCAACATGATATCAAAACAGAAGGTGGAACAAGCAAAATCCCAGTTGAGAATTCACGACAACAATATTGGCACCATGCAGCCAACATCACCGATTCGATTCAACCAAAGTGTCCAATGGACTTGAATCTTCCACTTACCTGTCTTGATTGCTGCAATAGCTGCCAGAAAGGCAATGGCATACATAATGCTCTTCTTGCGTTCAAATCGTCCTGGCCTCAGAATCCATGCTGTACAGGGATGGACAATAAACACATAAAAGAAAAATCCTGACAAGCCAGACAGCTCGTCACCACTGCTTTCTCCTTCACTCATTGTTTCTTCTGTTTCACTTCTTGTGGATTGGAAACTATTGGTACAGCTGTTGTTGCTAACCTTTAATTGCAGCAGTCAAGATGATGAAGAATGTACGGTAATGGTTGATGAGCGAGGTTTTAGATGAGGAGTGGTGTTGTCGAAGCGTCGAAGCGTCAAGGTGGAGTGGTACCGGTACTAGCTAGCTACCGGTAGTACCGGTAAGTGATGAGCTGGAACTTGGGGTTGGCTGCGTAGGGTTAGGGGAGCGTGTCAAGTCGAGGGACGAGCCCTCAATCTGGGGGACTCTTCGCAGCTCTACTGTTTTGAAACAACTAGCCAGCCAAGAGCAAACGTCCCACAAGCTCCTGCGCCCCTTTGCCTTCGTTCTTGTCAAATTAAGAGCCTTCTAGGTCGTCTCCATGCATAATGGCCACAAGGAGATGGTCTAATACTACGGATTTGATTCGAGAATTGTATACATGTATATTGCTCTTCTACGTTTAAAATGGCAGCCAGCTTGGTCGCTGCCTCGGGGTCAGCTCGCAGGCTTGCCTCCGCCTCGAACATTCCAGACAATCCCATCTTGTATACATTGCTCTTCTACCTTTAAAATGGCAGCCAGCTTGGTGGCTGCCTCGGGGTCGGCTCGCAGGCTCGCCTCC
>CAICTM010002052.1:0-18794 GCA_903772945.1 Seminavis robusta
CCGGGCTCAGCTTCTCCTGGTCTGATAAGGGGATGACAGATGTCCTAGAGACCAACTGGCCCTTCTCGGTGAGGATTCGGGCACACATAGCGTCCCAATGTCAGTGCTGGGACCACAGTAGCGACCAAGGCGCTTCCTTTCCATTGACTCGCCCTGTCTCTCAGGAGAAAGGTACCAAACCCAATCATACCATCCAAACTCACAAATATGTGAGATGTCAGCAGTGTCCCCTGTCAAAAGAAGTAGCGGGAACTTGACCATCCAACTCTCGGATCGGTAATGCGGTATGACTGCGAGTCAGCCGCAGAAGACGAAACACATGTCCCAAAGGCATTCCAAGCTGTCAGTAGTCGTCATTGTTCTTCTGTAAGTTCTCTTCAGCTCTCGGATTAGGTCTTCCGCGAAGTTCTGGTTGGGTGTGTAAGCCTCAACTGGATGGATAGGGCACTGGACTCGTTGTGCCTTTCGTCGAAACTCTCCCATGGTAAGCTCCTTCGCGTTGTCTGGGATCAGAACTCTTGGTATTCCAATCTTCTGGAAAAGTGAATCTAAGGTCAAGTGAGCCTCCGACTTGGTCTTCATCGGGTCAACATGCACCAATGAACGGTGTGCAGAGACCCGGCACACTTGTTTCCCAGGAGGGAAGTAACCTTGCCGTAAACAGTGTCGGTTATACATTTCAACGTGAGCCGAGGATATCTGAGTGATACGCCAATGGCTTCAACCTCCGTCCTCCACTCGGTGGTGAATCACGAACCGCTCGCTGATTGTGTTCGCGATTGTTTTCTTGGCTGCTTCCAACCCAATATTCCACCGCTTGGCAAGTGCTTCCGCTGACACGGCTCCCTTCCTGGTAGGGGTTTCGTCTTGGTAGCAGAGATCTGGGCCTGAAGGGCTGGCCAAGACTGTTGACGTCAATTGCAACGGATGATCTTGATTCCAGAATTACCTGATCGACTGAATTCTCCTATTCCGTCCCCTTTCACTTGCATGTCCGAATCCAAAGCGGCTCTGAGAGAGGACTCGAGGTCAGCCGACTGGGGATCTTGAGGGTTCCAAGGAGATTCGGATGTCATGTGAACGTGAACGAAGTGATCTGGAGAATTGACTTCATGGGCAGTGGGCTTCCGAACCTGGAAGTATGAGATAACACCGTCCAGTGTGGAGTGGGATTCGTAGGTCACCACAAATGATGGAGTGGGATTTATTGGTTCTGTCTTCAAACGGTAGGTGCAACAGTGGCACATCGTTGACAACTAACTGGTGATGTCGCAGCTGAGCTGGACAAATGAGATTGTTCTGTAATGACTTGATAAGCAAAGAATTGATGAAAGAATAAAATATAAATTTGAGATGTGAGTGGGTCGTCATAAGCCACAGCCACAGTTACAATTGGTACTTCGTGTATGGTTCCAAGATCAGTTGAAAACCCTTCGACGGATATAGTCTCTCCCGTGTCATGTACCACGTAAGCACTTTCCCCAAAGGAACATGTATCGGCATGGCTGTCAAGCTCAATCCGAGATGATGGCAAATGAGTAGCAACGGATCGCAGAGTGCGAACGGCAAGACTCATGCTCGCCGATTCATGGCATTGCCTACGCTAGATCCACCAGGACATCAGTCCGGGATCGCTTCTCGGCTTGCAATTCCGAGACTTGGGACTGGGTATCTGACAACTGTGTCTGCAGCTCGGCAATCTTCCGCTTGTCACCATCGCGGGCGTCCCTAGCCTGTTGCTGCTGCGCCGATGTGAGCTGAGCCCACTCATCGGGATGGTAATATCTTCCTGGGTTATTGGGGTCAAAACCCCGGCCTTCATGGCCTCTACCACGGCCTCGTCCCCTGCCTCGGCCTCTTCCAAGCCTCGGCCTTGGGATCTACCACCGCCACGTCCTCGTCCTCTTCCACCACCGCCTCGACCACGGCCAGACACAGATGAAATATTTCTTGTGGGTCGAGTGGGTTCAGCGACATCAAGTTGCTCGGCTAAGTAATTCATAGCCTCCTGGAAACTCTCGCGTAGATGCGGAGTTGCTTGAATGACGGACTTGGCGGTCTTGAGGTTTGGGTCTGTAATGCCGGACAGAAGCTTGCGAATCTTGCGGCTCTCAGTAAAGGTTTCACCAGCGGTTTCCAAGATCGGTGAAGGCCTTGGTAAGCTTTCACAGTAGCGCTCAAAAGTGAAGTTGCGGGACTTCCCATCAAAGAAAGTAGTTTCAATGGCTCTATCCGCGAATGCCTTGTACGAGCCTGGAACGAATCACCAAGATAGTGAACCTTCATGCCAAGTAAGCTGCTCGACCGTTCTGTTGCGCTGCACAACGTTGGACCCATGTCCAACCAGGTCACCGTGAGTAACCGACCAATGATGGCCCAAACAGCCTGATGTTTGTAGAAATGAGTCCGGCATGTTTGTTCTTCGACCAATTCTTCAGGATGCGATGGAAGGCCAAAACCTGGGTCAGCCTCATCTGCGGTGTCGGTATCAAGTGCTCCTGGCAAAGTGACTTTGGATCTCGTAACATAAG
The DNA here is from genome assembly GCA_903772945.1 of Seminavis robusta. Classification (NCBI taxonomy): domain Eukaryota; phylum Bacillariophyta; class Bacillariophyceae; order Naviculales; family Naviculaceae; genus Seminavis; species Seminavis robusta. The sequence continues at coordinate 2,532 of CAICTM010002052.1, forward strand.
CCAGAGGGGCACCGCAAACGCCTCGCTTGACATTCAGAACATTGTCAATAGACTCCAGAACCGTCGGACATCTCGACCTTCAAGAGTTGGGAGGATCCGCAACATCGATCTCTTCTCGTTCGGACTCGTATAAAGCCCAAACTCTATTCAATCTCGCCAAACTGGCTTGGTTGGGAGTGAACTCACGCTGGATTCGTGTCATATGAAACTTGTAGAACCGTAGTTGTCTGAGTCGCTTCTCAAAGACAAATCCCAGCTGTCGTCCACGGTTGGGAACTTCTCTGGGCTGAACTGCTGCGGCAGCTTCGGCAGTGGCTGCAGCCGCAATGGCTGGATTGGGAATGGTACCACCTGGTTTCCTCACGTTCTCGCAGATGCTCTTGATATCAGCATCGGTAAAGGTATCGAGTGAGACGAAGGCCTCCAATCCTTGATCATTCAATGCTGTCCTCGTGGCTAATTCGGCAATACCGATGGTATTTCTGTAGATAGTTGTTCATGGCTGCAAGATTCCTGCCATATTCGCCTCCAATTATTTCTTCTCTTGCGGTATCACTTGGATGGGCAACAGTTGTTGGGTCTTCTTCTCTGCTCCTATTCCAACAGCAAACTGTACACACCCAGACAAGTAAGGCTGTATTCCACGGAATGAGCTCTGCACACCCAGTCTGTGGCAGTCTAGGCCAAAACTCTTGGATCAGGCGTCCCTCTCCTTTGGCTCAATCGATTTCTTTGGTGACAATGAGGCAGGAATTGATCCAGACTGGAGGGATCAATATTCCAAGTCCAAACCTCTGCTTCCCACTTGGAAGTCTCTATCTCTCGCTCCACTTGAGAGAGCCCCTTCTCCTTGAGAGGTCTTCTGTTGCTATGCCGCTTGGAGGTCTTCTCTTCTTCTCTTGTTCCTCTGCCGATGACACTGGCAAGGAGGATCTCTTCTTTGTTCGAACTGTAGCTCCGAAACGGTAGCCTCGAATCGGCGACAATGGCGCTGCTTCGAGTGAACGAACGAATGAACCGTTTAACCGGCTCCTTCTTCTTCTTCTTCTTCTTTCTTCTCGACAAGCGAACGACAGTAGCGTCGCGTCGTCTTCTTCTCGTCGTCGTTCGAACGGTAGCTTGGTAGCAGTTGCTTCGAATGGTAGCTTCGAACGAACGGTATCTTCTTCTCGACGGATGGTAGCGACAATGGCGCTGCTACCGCTTCTTCTTCTTGTGCAACGATCGGTCTTCTTCTTATCTCTTCTTCTCCTCTCTTCTCGATCACGACAAACGAACGACAATGGCGCTCGAACGGTAGCGTCGCGTCGAACCGAAAGGTAGCTTCGACAATGGCGTTCGTTCGTTGCTTCGAACGGTAGCTTCGAACGGTAGCTTCGAACGAACGAACGAATGGCTCTTCTTCTTCAGGTTAACGACCGATCGTTGGTAGTAGCTTCCACGCCTGATAAGCCGAAAAAGGCTGATGGTGGTGTTGATAAAGAGGTTGCTATAGTGTTGTGTTACTACTTGGTTGTTGTGGTTGTGGTTGATTTTAGTAATCTGGTAATCTGGTAACTGGATAGTCATAAATCGCTACCACAGGTCATTTTCGAAACAAACAGTTAAAATTGGAATCCCGAGGAAGGTCGTGCAGTCTTTGCGAGTAAAGGAAACTCGTGCTCGAAGCTCGAAGCTCTTGCTCGAAGCCAGCTCGTGCTCGAAGCTCCGAGCTCGCAGGCCAAAGACCGAAGACGGGTAAACTTTCATAATGGTCCCCCGCCCTTGTAAAACGCTTTTCTACCAGTCCCGGTCAAATCCCGGTTGACTGACCACGTCAGTTGGATTTTTATATAAATATTCATACGAATACGATATAAAAACCTGCCCTGCTTTGTAAAGTCATTCTCAATGTCAGTCGCAAAACCGTGTAAAAAGGATGCACTACACAAATCTCACAGTAGACACTCGAGAAATGCAACAAAGAGTTTTACATCGATGGTTGCTCACACTTCTATCACAGATTTGTTAGAGGGCAGCTCCCCTTTCGGTTATCTGTGAATGGGTATCTCATTAAAGAAGTACACTAGTGAAAAGCCCACAAAAACTCTCACATTTCGAGCAAAATAGAACACTAGCTAGACTACGTTTTAAGAAAACCACTAGATTACACTACACTAGTAGTCATACTTGACGTCTCTGAGAGCTGCCAAGAGGCCATTCCAGAGATTCCCTTCATTGCGGCGCTTCCAAATGAACTCAAAGAGGCAGCCTTGAACCTGGGGGCGTACAGGAAAGACACGGATTAGACTTGGACGGCAGCGGGGGCAGTAGTGATTTGTACTAACGAATTTGCAAAGTTTTCCGGCACTTACCTGCTTCTTGGTCCTGCGACGGACAGGGATGGACCTTTTGACACCATTCCAGGTGCCCTCAATAGTGTTGGTGTGCACCTTCAATTGCAGAGTGAGTTGGTGAGGTTGCCGGGATCGCTGCACAGCAATCAATCAATCAATGTCATATCCACGCAAAAACAGTACTTACCCCAGTCTCTGGGTCCTTGAAGTGCAGCGAGTGATTAACTCCCTCCCACTCATACAGTGGAAGGGACAAACCATCTCCAAGGTCCATCTCAAGGTCTTCAATTCCAAAGTAGACAGGCCAGTGGTCGCTCCTGATGATTGACCCTGGCTTGATGAATTTCAGGATCAATGGGATGAGGGTGTCTGTATCCCTCTTTTCCACGGTAACTGCAAACATCTTCCTTTCATCAGTTAGCTCCACACCTCCGAACACCCACACTCCTTCCACTCTGTGCCCACGGTGGTGCTTCCTCTTGCCAAACTTGCTCTCATCTATCTCAACCACAACGCCGTCGCCTCCAATCTTCCCCTGTTCATTTAGAACCATGGCACAGATCAGCTGATGGACGTAGCTAACCCATAGTTTAACTTTGTTGGTCCCCCATCCAGTGTAGATTCCTAGTTGCTTAGATGTCGCACCATTCAACCAATGGTAAAGAAACAGCATCAGGTGTCTCTTTCCACCACGGTGCTCAGCAAAAAACGTGCCGTGGTAAATAGACTGGGACCACTCCTTCCCATTCTCTCGTTTGCACTTCTTGCATCGGCATCTTACTATCTGCTTTGCATTAGGTTTGACTAGGGGAGAATCACATTGAGGACAAAACACGGGGACTGTAATGACGCCCTCATCAATGAGAAACTGCGCAGTGGACTGTTCAGTACGGAATAAAAAGTTCATTACTTCATGAGTAGGAATACCCTGCACTCTGTTGGTGTTTGTTAGTACTCTCATATAGTCTTTTGATGGGCTTTCGCCCATCATGGTCTCAAAGGGGTCTGCCATAATGTTTGTTGCTCCGATAGAGATGATTGGAACAAGAGCGAAGAATGCTCAGAGTTATGTTCTCTTGCAAGAATGCTTTTTGCACTGCCACGGAACAACGTACAGCAGTACCGTCATTGCTCTGCATGATCATGCAACACGACCACTTTCAGTACATGCACGCAGTGATCATGAGTAGCTACAAAGAGACAGCTATAGAGTAACAATAATAGGATTACCTATGGTGCAAGACCGGATCTTTATTACTAGTCTTAATAGTCTATCTTTAGCAGTAGTTGCGGCTCGTCCTCCCCTTCTCTTAAGCTCTACAGCAACAATGGTAGGGGCCAACAGCAAACAAGCCAGACCAGACCCCACCATCTCCGAGGCTCCCTCCAAGGCACCGTGCACTCTCATCAAAACAGTGGGAGTTCCAACTAGCCGTTGCTGTCATCAACAACCGAACTGCCTCCAAGGAAGCTCCGACCTCCCTCCAACACAGCCCTCCAGCAGTAGAAAGCACGTACATGCCGTAGCAAAAGGGGCTTCACGAATACCCTTCCCAGCATCTCAGCGATCTCTCTCAACGGGAATGTGTAGGTTGTGGGTAGCCGATGTACTCCGCAGCGCCGGCACTGACTGCCATCTCCATTCGGCTTTGTTTTGGTTGATTGTTGCCCTCTATCAATGCTCTCACAATCCAGCCCTGGGCTTTTGCAAAACAGCTCCGGTCCAACATGTCTCTCAAGAACGATGCTGATTATCTCACTCAAGACAGTGAGGAAGAAAACAGCCCCAGTGTCTCCACTGCCAGGACGTCCAACAAGAAGCCCACATCCGTGATGGGCAACAGCAAGGGAGAATTTTGGATCCCCACTCCCCCTTCCTCCTCCTCCTCCTCCTCTGACGAGGATGACAAGAGCGATAAGGAAGAGAAGATAGATAAGAAGTGGACCCCTCCCACCACCAAGAAGACCAAGAAAAAACGCAAGTTCTCCAGTGCATTCACTCAGGACGAAGATGCCCCAGCGGTCAAGAAGAAACCAATGCAATCTGTTTCCTGGGACAGGAAGATGGAGACACCTGCCCCTCGATTTGGTAAGCCCCAAGAGCACTCCTGGAAGAACTCTGCCCACAAGAACAAGTCCGAGAGCAAGAAGCGTCCTGTTGTCAAGAGCGTCAACAAGAGCAAGACCCTCAGCAAGAGCATCAACAAGAGCAAGACACCCAGCAAGAAGGAACCGGTTGAAAAGAAACAGGAGTCCACCGACGACGACTCTGAAGTGGAAATTGTGGCTCCTCCCAAAGGATACCAGCCTGTCAAGGTCAAGAGCAAAAAACCCATGCTGGTGGATTTCAAAGCAAACGATCCCAAGAAGAAGAACAATGCTGTGAAGGCTCTTCAAGAGGACTCTTCCGATTCTGATTCCGACGACAGTGTTTTACAGCATCTCATTTTCAGCAGGCCGTCTGATAAGTTCAGGCATCGCAAAATGTCTGAGAGAGCTGAGAAGGCTCGCAAGAAGATCACAGTAAACGTCCCTGGACTGGCTTGGAGACAGATGCTCGATGCCCATACTGGCACCAGTCGCGAGCTATCGAAGGTTTCTAGCGAAGTATCCAGGATGAATGGAGAAGTGTCCAAGATGAACAAGAAGCTTGAAGAAGCGATGAAAATGCTGGGGGCTGTTCCAAGCAATACTTCAACAGACATTGTCAATAAGACAAGCCGTGCCTTACGTGATGTCGGAGAAGCACTCAACACGGTGACTATGACGGTGGAAACTAGGATTGATCGTATGGAGACTCGAGTGATGACAAAGATGAAGGATTCAACTACAGACTTAAAGAGGCACACAACACAGAAGTGTAACAGCATGGACGCTTCTACAACAACAACTTCCACTTCAACATCAAGTGGACGCAGCCGTGACAGCCTTCCAACCAATGCTGGCTCCCTCACCTCCACTGAACATGTTCTGGAAAGGATGGATTCCCAGGACGGTATCCTCAACCACATGGACGGCCAAATCGATTGGCTTCTTGAGATGGTTCAAGGTATCCAAGCCAAGTGCCCGGACCACAGTGGCAAAGGAGGCAAGTCGGGCCCACCCAGCTCCATCTCTGAAGGGAGCTCACAAGATGGCACTGGGACCTACACTCGCAACCAGCGCGAACAGGAACGCCGCAGAAACTCCACTGGTGGTAGTGGTGGTGCTGCTGGTGGCAATCGGTATGTTTCCATGACAGTCAACCAGTACTCTAGGAATGCTGGTGTCGCTGGTACTCCCTTTCAGAAAGCTCCCCCTTCTGTTGCCCCGTATTCTGCTCCAGCAGCGAGTGCCCCGTACGCCCCACCTGCCTTTTCGTTTAAGAGGGTATCTGAGGTTGTTCCTTTCCAGGGGGCTCAACTAACCCAATCAATGCCGGTCAAGACCACTACAGCAGGTGCTTTTAACGGTGGTATGACACAGCTTGGACAAGACAACAACAAAGAGAACGGAGAGAACAGTGGACCAAGCACTGAGGCGACTTACCGTGTCGATGTCTAATGATGAGAGATGGCATTGCAACCATCGATAAAATCTTTCTTGGAGTATTTCTGACTACTGTTTGTCCCATACTAGTTGGTCGAAAGTGTCCGGAGGACTGTGGAAGAGCCTCTGGACTGTATCATGAAAGGAAAAGACCAAGCCCGAAGAGGCCAGTTTCTATGTGTAGGGACCTCGTAGTTAAATAACTTGTACTTAGAAACGATTCTAATGTTATATCTTTTCCTATTTTTTTCTTCTGACCATTGAAATGCTCAGACGTCCAAGACTAGGGAATGTCGCGAAATCTCGACACTTCAACTTTCAGGAGAAAAAATGACCGGCCCCTAAGACACTCATTTTACAGTGGTTGGAAGGGTCATTCGAGCAAGTTAGCCTCGATCCCAGACGTTAACTGTCGTCCTAAGTACCATAAATCTGTTATTCGGGGTGGTATATCGATATAAAATTGTGTCACTGTGGACTGGAATGGCTAAAAAGAGCGTTTTACAGGGCGGGGGACCATTACGAAAGGAAATCCCCGAAGACCGCCATGCTGGTACTGTAGCTAGCTAGTACCGGTACGGGTACTACCTAGCTAGCTATAGTGTTACAGTACGGCAAGAGACAAAAGAATTAATGGGGGGCCCCAGTTTGTGGTTATTGATTTATTGTCCTCTAGCTAGAGTAGTACCGGTACAATTTGGGGTATCAATAAGGAAACCATTGACCAAGTAACTGAGTAAGTGTGATCAAAAGTCGTGGTTATTGTTTTATTGATACGTGTATAGTCTACCGAAAGACTGAAAGGACCCAATGCATGGATGATCATGATGATGGTAAAAAGCTCTCAATAGAAAATAGAATGCAAACAAACAAGTTCTAAGGCCGCTCTCTACCGGAGGGACTAAAGTAGCGACTAAGCCATATTTCATGGTTTAGTTGATAGTTTAGTCTTTTGGGGTGGTGTCTACCCAAGGGACTAAACGTCCAAAGGACTAAAGCCTTTAGTCACAAGGTTGGTTCACCGACTAACGGGAGGCTGGTTAGTCGGTGAGTGAGCGTAACGACTAAAGCCTCTTTAAGAACTCTTTAAGAACAGCACTTTAAAAAAGAACAGCACTTTAAAAAAGAACAGCAGCCTCATTGCACAGCCTCACTATCAGAGCATTGCGACAGAGCTGATAGAGTAGAGGTGCGATCGAACGATCGATGAGGAGTATCGGCCGATAGTAGAGGTGCAAACGATCGAACGATCGAACAATCAAAGAGGAGTATCGGCCGATAGTAGAGGTGCAAACGATCGAACGATCGAAGAGGAGGTGCAAACGATCGATCGAAGAGGAGGTGCAAACGATCGAACGATCGAATGACAGTCTTCGGTTGAGAATAGAAAGCCATCCCTCATTGCAGAGTATGGAGTGCGGGATGGCTTTCATTTCTCGGCCTTTGACTGAATGATTCCGGTAGTAGAGGTGCAAAGGAGTAGAGGTGCAAACGATCGAACAATCGAAGAGGTCGCAATGGTGTGTTTTGAGTCTTGTTATCTCAGTCTTGTTATCTCAAAAAGTAATCACTTCTGTTAAGTCTTTGTTTGAGTCCTTTAAATCCACCATGCTGATAGAATATTGGTAGCCCACCAAGTGAACACTTTTGTTAAATCTTTTTTGAGTCCTTTAAGTCCAGTATTGTTCCCATGAATTGTTTAGTCAATTTGTTTAGTCGCCATGGTAGACAGCATGTTTTGACTAAAAACTCGACTAAATTGTTTAGTCCGAGATTTAGTCATCTGCTGGTAGACACCACCATTACTAAAGGATAATGACTAAATCTTGAACTAAACAACCACCTAAAGGATTCCTTTAGTCGCTACTTTAGTCGCTCCGGTAGAGACCGGCCTAAAGATCTACTGTACAATTAAAATTGGGAGGATCGTGCAGTCGATGTATGTGAGCAAAGGAAACTTGGCCTGCCCCCTGCTGGCTTCCGTACCGTAGATAGTAATCTACTCTAAACCCGTGAAAACTTCTTGGGAGGAGTGCTCGAAGCTCTCAAAGACAGAAGACCCGAGACAGGGACAGGAGGCAAAATTAATGGGGGGACCCCAGTTTCGGTACAGTATGTGACGAGTGAACACTGAACGAACAGCTGGCGAGCTGTCCCAACCCCCTCTATGCCTCAGTTAGAACAAAAAACCTTGCCACTACCGGTTTCTGAGGGTGAGTGTCGCCTCGCTCCAAGGTTCTTGGAATCATTAGGGTTAGCGCTACACATATTGGTGGTTCCGGTAAATATGGGGTTATCCGTAAATAAGGTACTCTAGAGAGATTTAAAAGTGAAGGTAAGCTTTTACCAAATCTACCTTTCCTACAGAGCTTCTTTCGGAATTTCGTCTCCTGGAGACGACTTGCTTTTAGGGGTAATGGTACCGATGGGGGCAGAGGTTTGAATTATACCCGGCGTGCAATACTTAGAGGCCTCTGTAGAAGTCTACGTATTTGACTAGTATTGTATTGACGGGATACAGTCAACGCATGTACATGCACATGAAAGTCGCCTCGCTTTTCTCACAAGTTTCGCATGAATGAGCGAGTTTCGCATGAATGAGCGAGGGAGCTGTTTCGTGGCGAAGCAAGAAAGGGATGAGCGCGCGGAGCGCGCGAATACTGTTTCAATACTTGTAATCCCCAACCTTATTTCTGGAAACGGAGACGACCCCTGGGCATATGAATCTTTTGGATCTTTTGGATCTTTCTTCAACGGTTGCTGTATTGCTGCATGCTTAGACCACACCAGCATATCATACTTTTACGGGTAGATAGACGATGCATCTCTCGTTTTTGGTAGGAGCAGCGGCAGCGTTGGTTGGAGGAACGATGAGCGAGAAGAAGAGTGACAAACCGTACGGTTCCTGGGAATCCCCCATTACCTCGAAAGCCATTACGGCTGGCAGTGTGGGTCTCGGTGGGTTAAAGGTCGTAATTGACGATGATGGTAAGGAGGACAAAGTGTTCTGGACCGAAATGCGCCCTCAGGAAGGCGGTCGTTACGTGCTCTGTCAGTACGATGAGTCGTCCGACAACAAAAAGAAGGACATTTCGCCACCTGACTCGAACGTTCGCACACGAGTCCACGAATACGGTGGTGGCGCCGTGACGTTTGGCGCCGACAATCTCCTCTTTTTCTCGGAATTCACCACGCAGCAACTCCACAAATTGACTGTCACTACTAAAGACACTTGCTCCAGTAGTACTAGTAGTGAACCCATGACGCCTACGGGATATCGATTTGCCGATGGGGTCTACGATGCCACGAGGAAAACCATCTTTAGTGTCCGCGAAGATCATTCCAACAATCCTGCTCCCAAGGATGTCGTCAATGAAATTGTGGCCATTGATACTACTACTACTACTACTACTGCTAGTAAGGACAGCAGCAACACGGTGACGGTCGTGGTTGCCACGGGAAATGACTTTTTTGCCGCTCCACGGCTCTCCACTACCGATGCGACCCAAAAGCTGGCCTATATTACCTGGAATCATCCCAACATGCCGTGGGATGCCACACAACTCAAAGTTGTCACACTCTCCTCTGCCTCCAGACATATTGTGATGGATGGCATGGCCCACACGGATTCCCACACTGTCATTGCCGGAGTCGATGGAGACACGTCCGTCTTGCAGCCATTGTGGCATCCTCACACGGGAGACTTGTTTTATATTTCCGATGAATCGGGATTCTACAACATTTACAAGGCTACGATGCCGCAAGACTTTAGTACTACGCCTCCTGCTAGTGTCAATGTCTTGCCCATGGAGTTTGATTTTGGAGGTGCCGCACCGGGATGGTCGTTGGGACAACAGGGATTCACATTTCTACAAGACGGACGTTTGGTCGCCACTTACACGAAACAAGGAATATCCATCTTGGTTGTCGCGAACGTCGCGGAACCAGGACCTGCCACACAGATACAAGAATTCAGTGCAGAAGATTCCACATTGCCACGGCAATTCGGAGGTGTCGTGGCCGGTAGTGGTACCGCTTTGTATTTCTTGGGAGGCAGTCCCAGTACCCCCACTTGTCTCTATAAATGGGATCTTTCGGACGCACAACAACAACAACCACCTGTCCTGTTGGCATCGTCTTCGTCGCTCCAATTTCCCAGTAGTGTCATTTCCACACCGCAACAAATCACGTTTGCCACGACGTTGGGCAATGCCTACGGCTATTACTATCCACCTACCAATGGCAATTACACGTGTACCACGGAATCGGCACCACCATTATTGGTCAAGGCGCATGGAGGACCCACGGCGTGTGCCAGTACCACCTTTAATGCCGGCATTCAGTATTGGACATCGAGAGGATTTGCCGTGTTGGATGTCGATTATGGCGGTAGTACGGGATATGGTCGCGAGTATCGTCGTCGATTGCGCAAATCCTGGGGTATTGTCGATATTGACGATGTCTGTGCCGGAGCCAAACATTTGGTAGAGCAACAATTGGCCGACAAAGAACGATTGTGCATTGATGGAGGCAGTGCCGGAGGATACACCACATTGGGGGCGTTGGCGTTTCGCAATGATGTATTCAAAGCAGGCTGTTCCCTCTATGGAGTGGGAGACCTCACGGCATTGGCCGGAGACACGCACAAGTTCGAATCGCGGTATTTGGATGGCCTCGTCGGACCATATCCGCAAGATGAGGCCATTTACAAGCAACGATCGCCCATTGAAAGTGTCGATACCTTGTCGTGTCCCATCTTGTTACTGCAGGGGATGGAAGACAAGATTGTACCGCCCAATCAGGCCGAAACCATGCACCAGGCACTGCTACAAAAAGGAATCCCGACCTGTCTCAAAATGTACGAGGGAGAACAACACGGGTTTCGCAAGGCGGAAAACATTCAAGATGCACTCGATAGTGAATTGGCGTTTTATGGAAAAGTGTTTGGCTTTGACGTCCCGGGTGGCATTGACTTGAAAATTGATAACATGTAGTAATCATCAATCAAGTTGGTGGTGGTACTTTACTGTGATTCGATTCGATTCGATTCGATTCGATTCATGTGCACTGTTGCTTCTATTGAGGATTCCTTGTAAAGGCCTCGTCAATACCCAACAGCACGCTTGTGGAAAGCTTTGTCATTGCCAACATGGGGGCGATGATGGCAACTAAGAATTTCGATGGACCATCATTCTGGCCTCGATTGCCAACCCTTGAAACTGACCCGGGGCCAACACACAGGTGAGTTTGAATGCTCCCTTGCTGATGTGGAAACCTCTATAGCTAGCTAGCTCAATGGCATAGATCCACACTATTTACATATAGCAGTTTCGGTCGATCTTTGCTTTGTATTGAGTCCGTTATATTTAGTCAACCACTACCTGGGTTATTAGAATATGCAAACACGTATTTTCTTTCTTTTGATTTGTTGATCCGAGGATTCATCTTTTGCTTTTTGTGAGTTTTAAGTTCTTGATGGTGGTGTCATGTAGGTAGTTATCATTGCTGGGGGACTCTCATGTCTCTTACTAAGAAGTGGTCGTGGGTTGTCAGAAGTGCATCCATTGAGAAGATTGGAGCTGAGCAGACAAGATCTAGTGCACCCCAAAGATAATCCGGGCAAGTTCCAAGTTATCCAGAGCCTTGACATCCGTGACACATTGGTCAAATTCAATTGCACCTTTGCAGGCATCCCTGGCATCGGCGTCTGACACCAACTTCCTGCTCGTCTCCATCAGCTTTCTGTGAGCAGTGCCCACATTAACCTCAGGCTCGGCTAACTTCCTGTGAGCTCCTGCAACATTCAAATCACTCATAGCGAGCACGTCAAACACACTGGAAGACGCAGAAAATGTGATAATGTCATTGGTGAGCAGCATTTGACCATCATCATGGTATTTTGTTGGTTGCTTCACTTACCAGTGGTCGAAGTCAGGTCCTGCAACATCAGCACATGCCATCTCTGCTTCCTCCACAGCAATAGAGGATTCTGCCAACTTCCTCTGAGCGCTCACAGTAGGCATCTGGCATTTTTCTGGGAACATAGGTCCCTTCACATCATGGAAAAGGTTTTCATGTGCCTGCCATTCTTGGCCAAATTCATCAGCATCCTCAATGACGGTTCCATTTCGACCAAGCATTACACCAGAGGGGAATGATCCCATCATTCCTACAGAATTTCCCCACCTCTTGCTTCCAAGTGCAGAGATGTCCACACGGACAAAGTCCTTGAAAGTGTCAATGGACAAGCTGTCGGCACCACCTTTGAAGATAGAGGAAAAAATATGGAATGTGAGGAAATGGGGCACTTGCAATGCCATTGGTACCGATTCAAACTAGCTACCATCGCACCTAGATGGATGTGGAAATGGCGTTGGTGATCATTGATCCACTTGAACTTGAGTTCATGACCATCTGCAAACACAGCCTCAAACTTGCTGCCACGTTCAAGTCCAACATTGCCCTCTACTCCGTTGACCCAGTACTTGTTCTCTGGTCCTCCGGTTACCTCCAATGTCTGATCCCCAATCTCGAGGACAGCAGATTCAATGTATGACCACCAGGTCTTGACCTTGGTACGGAGGTAGACACGCATGCCAAGCCCACCTTGGAAATCTTTGTTCTCAATCAAAACTAGATCACTACATGCAAATGCAGAGAGTGAGTACAAGGCAGAGATGTGACAACATCACCATCAGGCATGCATATATTGTATGAGCAAATTTAGCCACCTACCAGCCTCCGTGGAAGTCAAAAGTTTGCCCAGCGCCAAATGTCTTGAAGTGAGCTGTTGGGAAAGGCCAGTGGCAAGGACCAGGGAAGCAAAAGTGGATTAGAGGTTGTCAATCTGATGCATGATTGATTCAGAAGTTGGGACCCGTCTTTGACACTCACGATCACCGTTAGCGCCCCCACTGCTCTTGTGACCATCGCATTCATAGTACTCCCACGAGCTTTGGTAACTTGATTCCGTCATGGGGTACCATTGTTTTATCCAGACGAGGTCATCACAAATCTCTACACAGTATCTTTTGTCGGACTGTGCTACTCCGGTGCAACCAGGCACTTTGCCATGGTTTTCAAAACCGTAAGTTTTTGGCCAAGAAATGTAATCATTTCCCGAGTAGCATGTCGCACTACTCCTGGTACCTTCTTTAAACATCCTCGCCCCAATACACTAGCAGAGAAAGCAATTTGGCTTGTTAGTTAGGTCCCGTTGCAAGAGTCCTCCTCCTGAGGTAAGTTGCATTCTCAAGCAGACAAAAACGTTAACATACATCGCCTCCTTTGCAGCTAGCCTCGCACACTTCAAAACTATCCGTTTTGTCAGTCACTTTGAGTTGCTTGCCAGCAACAGTGCCTGCAAGGCCGACAACAGCCGCGAAAGTAGTCAAGAAGAACTTCATGGTCAAATTTCTGAATTTGAGGGTTTTGTTGGTAAATACGGTAGTATGGGGGCTGCATGCCAGCCAGTATACAGGAGCAAGCGAGAAAAGAAGAGTTGAGTTGGAACATGGGTTTTCCGGATCACGGCTGAAGACAAAGGCGCAGCAAACAGAAGCGCGCTCATCGTTATTGCATTGGATTGGATTGCGCTTACCACTTGCTTATCCTTGTTGCACTCTTTGCTTTTGCTGCTTTTGTGTTTTGTGAGCCTTTGCTTTGCACAAAATTGTGAGACTTCCAACGAGTTGCTTCTTCAGCACAACCTCCCCGTCGCAGCCAGCTAGACTCTAGCTAGCAAAAGGCCAGATAGCAGGATGTCAGGAAGGGCTGTAAATATTGCATTATTAGGTGTTGGCATAGATCTGGGTCAGTGGTTTATCCCAAAATACGGCCAAATGGTTTGTCTACACCTACCGGTACGTGAGCTCCCAACCACTGGCCAGTACGGCATGCCTGTATTCTTAGTTCCGACCGACAGCTTTTTACAGCACTTGGTTATCATCCAAGATCCGGTCATCTTCGATTGGATCGGAACCAAATCATCAATCCATCCGAGTTCCCAGGCCGTGTTTAAAAAAAGCCAGAGTGAGTGGCGAGTCACAAGTATCTATAGCCACCGGTAGTAGTAGAGCTCTACATGGATTCTTAGTCCGAGTGACGCCCACCTTCCCAGACAGGGAATGAAGAGATTCTACAGAACGGAGAGTATGAGTTAACAGGGAGCCGACCATAAGGGAGACTGACGGACAGGAATCCGGGAGAGCCACTCATCCAAGATGAGTGGTGGACCGAAGTGTCGGTGCACAGGTGGTGTGCCTGTTGGTGTTGATGACTAGCTAGAAGGACTATAATCGGGCGGCTACAAATCAGGTTCACTTTTTCTGAACCAAGTTGCAGCCGCCCGACACCAATTTTCCTTTTTTGACTGGGGGTAATTAGTGTGAGCGTCCGCAAACCTGAAAAAGTATCTGCTGCCCGACAGTGACCGCCTCTCTCGCCAAACCTTACTCTGAAAAAAAGTAAGCATGGACTTAGAGTTTGATGAACGCCAGGCGGCGGGTCACACAGTGTGACTTCCTTAGGGTCGGGTGTCGGAGATGGCGGCGTTTTTGCACACGGCCGAGTGGTGAGCAAGGAGATGTTTTGTCGAGCCCGATTCGTCATGAAAGGGACCGTCTAGTTTGTTTCACGTGACCGTGAGGTATCGAAGTGTAACCGAGCCTCACCGAGAGCTACTCGTCACAACAGGGTGGTACTCTTTGAAGGGTATGCTTAGACGACAATGACAGAATCTTTGACGGAATACGCTAGTACCGCCTTTGTCCCCCCACGAAACGCCGCTCTTTTTCAAGCCAAAAAGAGCGAGCTGAGGACGAAGCCGCGCTCCATGAAGGACCCGCCGAAACGCTCTCCCGGAGATCACGGTGGAAACCGTGAACATGGGATCGCCTGACGCCAAACGAGCTTTTTCGAGAGGAAGCACCAAGAGGACGTGGAGGGTCGATCTCCTTCGAAGCCGAAGAAGCCCCCTCCGCCTCGCCGGGACCTTCTCGATGCGATACCGGCCGGATCTTTCAGCACCCCCATCCCGGGTCATCAGAAGATTCGCTGCCCCAAGAAAACATCCCGAAGGCATCGCTGAACGGGGCAGAGAGAGCACCGAAAGGATCTCGGAGCTGGCCGCCCAGGAACGCAGCTAAGCGAGGAAGTCGCCCAAGAAGAAAAGCGGCTAGCGGCAGCAAACTATGAGAAAGAACGAGCACTGAGAATGGCCGTCCAGAAGCTCCTACGTGAACACGAGGCAGCCGGAGCACAACGAGCGAAGCCGCTGAGGCCGCCAAATACAAGACTCCTGCGGAGTGGAGGAGTTCACTTTCTTGTCCGTGAGCTTAGGTGCAGCCAGTCGCTTTCATATCATCGCGGAGGGTGACATAAATTTGGCATAGGGCTAGGAGACGGGAATGGCAATTGGCCAGAATGATGCGCCACTTCTTCACATAGTATTCGATGACCGTGGTGGTGGCGTTCCATCTTGGCGGACGACAGCTGAATGAGATGGTCAAGGAAGGCTTTGTATACTTGATTCCCTTGCGGTTGAGTGTGGCCATAAATCCCTCGCACTCCAGGTGTCGGCGAGCTCAGAGGGTAGTCGTTCTGACGAGGATGGTGCGTTTTGCTCGATGGACCGGCAAAGTGTTGTTCCTCCACTTCTTCCACATCTCGCTTGAGTTCCGTAGGTCTTCGTCGTTCTTGCGGCTGAGACTGGTTTCTGGAAGCTGCTGCCACTTGAGGTCGGGGGGCACCCTCTTCGTCGACAGTTTGGCGATGACGGCGGCGAAGAGAGAGATCTCTGATTTCGCTGGTTACATCGTCGCGTTCACCGGTCTGTGTCTTACCTGGTAGGGACAATACATCTAGCTTGGTGTTGCCCAATGTTTTGGCCGTTTGCGGACTGATTCCTTCTGGGGCCAACCTTTCGCGAGAAGCCGTGCCCTCCTTGATGGGGATGTTGTAGATCGCATCCTTGTCCTTGGTGACGGGTCTTTCCGGCGACATGGTGGGTGGGCCGGCTGGATTGCGTACCACTCGACTATTGGCGGGTCAGGGACTTCCCATCGCGGATCTCGTCGGGGGCCGGGCGTTGTCAGCTGTATGGGCGAGTTCGGCTCACCCACTCCCAGGCTTCGGCAGCCGTGCTGCGGGCACAGGCAAGAATCCTATCGCTGGCGAATGGCTGCTCTTGCGCTGTTCGTTGACCACTCCGTATGCTCCATTGACCCCGTTCACATACCGTACCAAAAGCGGCTGGTGTGACTGGATGGTACTCCGGGGAGAAGCTGGGTGTCGGCGGAGCCGTAACGTCGCCTGTCCCCGGGTGCCTATCTCGGAGTCCTTCCCGGCGAGCCTTGGCGGCCAGGGCTTGTTCAACGCGTCGCTGAACCTCTGCTTCCTG
>CAICTM010002053.1:0-18790 GCA_903772945.1 Seminavis robusta
GCTGTAGCTACCGAGAGTTGGGTTTTCAATGACCTCTGCTATCCCGTCTTCCAGTAGCTCTAGGCTTTCCTCGGTGCCGTTTAGGAGACGAAGGTTTTTCTGTTCACGTCGTTCCGCTGCCGCGTCAAGCCTGTTCCGGGTCTCTCTGAGTACACCGGTGCGACAACACTGTCTGTTTCAGGTTCGTAGCTCATTGCTCATGTCGTCACCCATCGTTTGTCCACGTGGATGACGATCTTCTCCCATGTAGTATCATCTGGTCTGCCGTTCAGATCCAGTTGTACCGAAGTTAAACACAGTTTGGTCGAGGGCTTTGCATGAACCTTTCTGCTGGTTCGCGATGGGCTGGTTCCTTCCATCCCTCGTGCTTTGCCGCCTGCTCGGCCACCTCGTCCTTTACCTCTACCAGCTCATTGTCTATGCTACGGTAGGTGTGACTGTTTCAATTCGTTGTTTTTTTGATTGACTAGCTCTTTTAATTAAGTTCTCGTCCGACTACTTATTCGTCTTATGGCTATGGGGCGATAAACTTCAATTTATACTCCTGGCTAGGAGTGTTAAATCTATTTACTAAAGATCTTGCCAGGAGATGGAACGATTGCTTCACACGACTGTGCGGTCGTTTCCACTCCGAACCCGTTTCTTTGTATTGTTGATTCCTTGTTGGGTGCCTTTCCTTTGGCCCCTTCCTGCGCTGGCACTATGGCTTTCGCGCTTGTTGTTGGCTCTGACAGTTCCGGCTGGATGCTGTCGGCTCTTCTATCGGCAATCCTTGTGGATTCTGCCGATGAAACTCTGCTGCGTCGTCGACTGCAGCTCTTGTTCTTCGAATCCGTCCTCGGATCCTTCACTCGTTGCGTCGTCGCGATCCGTCCTCGGATGCGTCGTCGCTGTTGCTGTCGATGCTTCGACAGGCTTCTTCACTTGTTGCTGTCGATGCTTCGACAGGCTCCTGCTGTTCGGTCTTGTACCGATACCGTCGTCGTCGTCGACGGTCTTCTTCTCGTGTCGCGTTCGGCGTCGGCCGATTGCGTCGTTGCTGTCGAAACGACAGGCTTGGTCTCTATCGATCTTCTTCCTGCTACCGTTGACTCTTCGTTGCTTCGATAGACTCCTCTTCGACTCGATAGTAGACCGCTTTTTCAGTAGTATGTTAGTTGCTCTAAGCTCTCTTCTAGTTTACTGTTGCTATTGAGATACTACTGAAAAAGTGGGTGGGCTCTGTATTTCTACTGTGAAATTCTAGTACAGAGGTACAGGGGTTGAATCCCTAATCGCGAATCCCCAACAGTTCTTGAACTCCATAATCCAGTTCGCACCATCTTCCATTGATTCCCTTTTACCCCAAAAGTCGTGCTCTTTACCCGTCCTCCCACACGATCTGTGCATTCCAGTATGACTCAATCACATAATAATATGATAGGTTAGGATCCTCATTTTGCAAGGTGACGGCCGCAGAAACCCCTGCCAAGCCGGCCCGTACGATTACAACATCGGTATAGACGGTATTCAAACAAACCATGTTCTCGTTCCATATGGGCTCTTGTGATTGATCTACAGATGGAGGGATTGTGATGGGTGCATTTGTGACGGGGCTTGGGGTTGTGGGTGGATTGGTGACAGGGGGTTGGGTCACTGGTGGATTTGTGAGAGGGGTCGAGAGAAGAACCTGTGTGCTACGGTAGTGCTACGGTAGTGCTACGGTAGTGCTACGGTAGTGCTACGGTAGTGCTACGGTAGTGCTACGGTAGTGCTACGGTGGTGCTAGTATTGTATAGTTTGGCTAGTGCTTATTGCCAATACGGTATGCAGGGGTAATGGTTTGTGCTTTCTCCCTTTGGCTAGAGTCTGTGCCTTCACAAACCGAACTCGGCAAAGAAATCTGGGCTTTGTTGTCCCTTCGCGGTTGCCTTTGGGAAGGACGACTCCTGAAGTGACACCCAACTGGACCCCCGAGAAGCATTGGGTTCATGGAAGGACAATAGATCCC
The DNA here is from genome assembly GCA_903772945.1 of Seminavis robusta. Classification (NCBI taxonomy): domain Eukaryota; phylum Bacillariophyta; class Bacillariophyceae; order Naviculales; family Naviculaceae; genus Seminavis; species Seminavis robusta. Next base: position 1,991 of record CAICTM010002053.1, read on the forward strand.
CCTGAGCGAGGACCAATGCGTCCTTGTCTTGGAATGGTCGTGGTGCCTTCATAAATCCACCAAACGAGACGCCTGCTGAACGTGGATGCGGATGAGAAAAGAAGTCGAATTCTGGCTCCTTTTGATGAAGTCTTGGTGCATACTTCTTTTGTTGATACTTTTCCACTAGAAATTTGCGCCAAGTTGCATCCGATGCATTGGGACTGGGTCGTTCATCCGCAGAGGCAGCACCGTAGATCTGAGCAGCTCGTTTGTTCCCAATGTTTTGCATTTGTGCAATCTCATCAGGCCCCCAGAGATAAGTTCCCGTGCATCCTTTGGGCTTGCTGATGTGGGTGCCTATGGATCTGTGGTGCGATCCACAGGTCAAACACAAGAAGACACCGATATTGACCGACGCCCAGACAGTTCCTCGTTTCCCGCAATCCGCACAGAATCGATTCTCCGGCAAAAGGCGCAGTCTATCGATTTCAGCTTTGTTTCGAGCCTCACTTCGTTCAATCATTGCCTTGTCGAAATCATTTCCGAGTTTGGAACGCCACATCATGGTTTCTTGTTTGGGAGAGTTGCCGCTTGTTGTTCGAGGAGAGTTTCTGGGATTGCTAGATTGCTTTTTGTGAGGTTGGGTTCGGCTCAATGCTTCGAGTCCCACAGAAACAATCCCATCCTTTTCAGAGGAACAGTCTCGCCCTCTTCGCTTTGTTTCGTGGTTTGATGGACAAGTTGGAGCGCCACTTCCCGACTGCTTCGCTGGTGCTTGGGAGTGAGGAGCTGTGTGAGGTGGGGGAGACGAAACACGTCTGACCAGTCCAGCCGTGGTTAATTAGGGATAGTGTGATGTGAAGGTAAGGTACGGTATCAGGCATGCCAAGCACAGCGCTCAAACGGCATTTGCTTGCGCCATGTTTGCAGGCTTGTGCAACAGTATCCCAGCCAAGTCTTGACGGTGCAGCCTCGCAGACCTTTCGAATGGAATCGAGTGGCGCTCGAGCGAGAATGAAGAAGTGCAGAGGAGAGAAATCTTGATGGGCGAATCGGTTCTTGCCTAGGCTAAGGATGTGGCTAAGATCGCCTACTAATAGTACTGGTTTTGTTGCTCCTGCAGCGGCCTGGGACTCCATTGTCGCTAATAACATCTTTTATCTTTTCTTCGCTGGATTGTTGTGAGTTCGTCATCTGCTTGTTTGCTGAAAATGCTTTAAATCCTTTGGCGCGACTTGACGAGATACGTGCTCTTCTTCTGAACAACAATACAGTGGTCTTGAGATGCAACAATCGTTACAGCGTTACAGCAGATTACTCAACTAATTCAATACATACATGTAGTTGGTTTAGAGCAACACATAGTTAGTTTAGGGTGCCCATACAGTTGAACAATCCGGCGGCAGCCTTCCCATGATTTGCAGACACGCGCTTGAAGTTCTTCCTCTTCTTGCCTCAAACTTGGCTTCTGGCCCAACTAGGCAAGTTGTCCACATCTGCCAAATAAGCCTCTTCTCCTGGTGTATTAGTCCTGCCCAACGACCGGTTTCGGTGGGGGTATCTTCCAAAGCGTTGAATGACCTCCATATGAGCCACGGCACCTTTTCTCACCATCTTCCACCACTCTTGAAGGTGGTGGGGTGTCTTGTCTTTGGCGCAGTCCAATAGCTCTAATGCCATCTTGTGATCCTCAATCTCTTCGGAATGAATAAAGGGGGTGGACATGAACATGAGAAACGGCGGATAAAAGACACCCTCAAGGGTGCAGTCTCCTTGACCCAAATAGGCGCGAGTCAAGACACGAGCGTGCTCCAACGCTAACGTATCATATGCAAAGGCTTGGTTGGTTCTGCGAAAGGCATTTCGCGACACTTGATCGAACAAGATCATTTGCGCCATTCGTCCATTGACGGAAGAATTCCATTCGCCAAGTTCCTGACTCGCAGCCTTTTCGATCATGGCAATCATCGACCGGCACATGCCATCGTAACTTTCCAGGGGGCTTCCACTAAACCACAAACTCTTCATGTCCCATATGCAGTGGCCTTCCTTGATCGAATCCTCAAAATTGTTGGAATTGACGTCGAATTTAGTGCCGAAGAAACAACCCAAGATATCTTCGGCGGAGGCTTGGCATGGATTGTCAAGCGTATCTTGGAATTGAGTCTTTAAGGACTCTACTTTGACTAACTTTTCTTCGGGTGTCATGGCGGCTGATGGAGACGGATGCAGCAGCAGTACCAGTTGAGGGATGTACTAGTACTTTCGCATCCTGTGCTTCTTCTCTCTTCATACTAGTACAGTATCTTGCTACCGGTAGCTTGTTGAAGCCGTCCCGGCTGCTGCTCCAAAAAAATCCCCCGCCGTCCCGGCCCATGCTCCAAAACAAAATCCCCCGGACCCCGACTGCACAGTCCCGAGTCACAGTTGGAAGGGAGAATAGAATAGAAAGGGAGAAAGGACCCGACATGCCCAAAGGCATCTAAACATATCCCAAAAATCAGCATCACACGCTTTTAGGCCAAACGACCTCTCCACAGTGGCGTTGATCTTTTGCAGTTGGGTCGAAGGGACGTGTAAGATAGGTATCGGACAATGCCAAGCACTCGCTATGGCAAGCCTCTACACCACATCCGACCAGCCCGCCCCGGATTGCATAATGAGCAGACCTGCAGATTCTAAATGCTCCACCGTACAGCTGCTCTTCTAACTATATTATTGTTATTGAATGCCTGCTTCGTCTTTCAGCACTTGCAAGACTTCGCGGTGCACTTGCTCATTTTGACTCGCCATGAATTTGCGAGTTCGGAGCGTAAAGGGCGACCCGTCTAGATCCGTAATGATGCCTCCCGCTTCTTGCACGATAATGGCTCCCGCCGCATGATCCCATGCACATTCATCGGGTGACCAATAACATGTCAATCTGCCTTGCGCCACCCACGGCAACTGCACCGCCGTGGACCCCAGGATTCGTACCGTCCGACAGCGCGGCATGAGGGCTGTGATTCCCTTTACGGCAACTTCCAAACTATGTTGGCCAGCCGGTGATTCAGCCCCAATCACGGCATCTCCAATGGATGTTGAAGAAGACGACGTTTGAATTATTGGTTTTCCATTGAGAAATGCCCCTCTGCCACGAACCGCCGTCCAAATTTCGTCGCGATGGGGATCATGAATGACTCCCACCATGATTTCTCCCTTGTAGGCTACAGCGACACTGGGCGCATTTAGCGGAATCCCACTGGCAAAATTGGTGGTTCCATCAATGGGATCCACAATCCACAGCCAGTCTGTGCTAGCAGCTAATTTTTCTTCCAATGCCGCTTCGGCGGCTTGGATCCCTGGTGGCACACCTTCTTCGCCCAAAAAGCCGTGATGTGGAAACCGTTCCAACACGGTCTCTCGAATGGCTTTTTCGCACATTGGGTCAATGAGTGTCAACAAGTCGCGGCTGGTGGATTTGGTTTCGACCACATCGGATCCATCACTGTGAATGGCAATAATCCCCGCTGCCTTGGCCGAGGCTGTCAATGCCACTTGGAGAATATCATCCAACAAAACATCATTATCATTGCTGCCATCTCCTCCATCTCCTCCACGAAGGGCTCGTTCTGCATTGCCGCCATATGTCGGACAAGGACGAATCGAACGACAAGGAAGCCAAAACGCCGAACATGTAGTTGCCCACGACGAGGTGAGCAATAGCGCATGGAACAAGGCTCCTTGCATGATGATGCTGTAGATAGCTTCGTTTGGTATCAAATACGAACCTCTGGGTAGATGGGGCTATTAGAACGGGGCTGGATGTTGATACCTCGACGATCATTCATTGATAACACATCACCTTTCCATGTTCTTTCGCCCATCGATTGATCAATCTTCCAATCACCACGTTGGTCCACCACGTATGCGTCTGGCGGCTGGCGTCTGTCTGGGCATGATCCATTACGGTACCGGTGCTACTATTAATAGCTAGTAGAACAATAGTACCGTGGGTATCCACCTGCTTCAATGTTCCATGTTCCATTATTAATTTTGCTGTCCATTGTGAGACTCGGTGGCTCGGTGGAGTCTTTCAGGCAGAGTAGCCAGTGGTTAAAGCTGACTCAGGATCTTAATAAATCCGAGTGCTCTGAGCGTGAATTCCGATTAGATGGAGAGTGCATCAGAGTACGGCTGTACATAAAAAGTCTACAACCACGAACTTCATTTGAAGCACTCAGAAATTTTTCCAAAGTGTTTAACATCCAGTTATCCTGGAGAACGTGGACTCCAGTGAAGAATGTCGTTCTTCGACTGGTACTTATAAATTGAGATAATGACAAGAGTTAGTTGCCGCCGTGTTGTTTGGTGACTGGAGGACCAGCGCAGAGGCATATCGGTGACTGAAGATGTTTTGAGGCATAAGATCAGATTCTCACGAGATCTCCTTGCTTTTGTTGAGTTTGAATTGGGCAATCCTCCCTTCCTGTTCGTGGTCACAATACAGCTACTGGTGAAAACCACATCATACAATATAATGAACTCTACTGGTACATATTCTGGTGCTACCACAATGCCAGACGGAGACTCGACCATGATGGACCAATGGATTCTGCACCTGTTTGATGCAGCGTTCCTTCTGGTATGTTATGGGCTCTACAAGACCTTTCAAAGTATGGACGCACCCTACGACAGACAAAAGAAGGACGACGATGCCGCCCCCCCCGAACTCATCGACGATTCTGTTGTCTCGTGTGCGAGCACTCTTTCCTGTGGAGTCTACCAGAAGAAAAAACAGGGCAAGAGCAAACAACAACAACAAAATAGTAGTGATGACAACAACAGCAGTGGTTCTTGTGAGCAGTGCCCCATTTGCCTCGATGACTTTCAAGATGGCGTCTGTAAGGTCTGTTGTTGCAAGGCATGTCGAACGGGCTTTCATCACCATTGCATGAATCGTCACTTGAGAGCCATGGCAAACTCCTCGGCCGCTTGCCCGTGCTGTCGGACCATTCTTCTCCACGAACGAAATCCTCACAGACGGTATTCGGCTCGAGATCTAGGTCTGCCAGAGACTATTACCGACTTTATCGAGTGCATGGCCGTGCACGGATGTCAAGTCAATGCCTAGCTACCTGGTAGCTAGCTAGCTCTAGCTGGTCATGTCCATACATCCATCCCTCTTCCAGCAGCCAACCAAGCCTCCTCTCCTTGTACAAATCTCCCATGCTCCATGTACATACAAATGGCATACATGTACATCACCTTGTAAATTGCTCTTAACAACCATAATAGACTCTCTTTAGCTATCACTGCTACATTCTTCGATCGTCAAAAAATCAGTTCCAATCTAGCTAGCTAGCCAGTGCTCGGAGTACTTCTCTTACTGCATTGGGGACAACTAGCTAGCTTGCTAACTGTAGACAACCGAGAAAGGGATAAAGTTGCCTTCTACAGTGTCAATGTTTGCCCGTGCATTTCATCCTCAACAGACTAAGTTCCCCAAAGAGCAATTCAATTCACTATGTCGTAGTCAGCTAACAAAAACCATCGGATGTGTATGCTTGCATGTTTGCTTGTTGTGTCATGAAACCACACCACTTGGTGACAGCACATCTGTTGCCGCTGATTGGGCTTGTTCTTGCGGGACAATCTCCACTACAATCTTTCCTTGTACCCGCCGTTCCAGGATGCGATCAAAGGCAGCTTGCACTGCTTGCGCCGTAAAGGGCACTGTTTCGGCCACTTGCACCATCAGTTTGCCCTCGGAAGCCCATTCCCGGAGTTGTTGCAGCTCATGGGATGACTTGGGGAAACGAATCCAAAAGAGCTTTTCATGCTTGTCGGGCCAGCAATCCAAACCAAAGCAAACGCGTTCCACCCCTGCCCGTACCCAATCTGGAGTGGGACCACCCAGCCGTAAATATTTGTAGTCGGGAACCAACAAGGTTGCTTTGGCATTCGTCGTTGCCCTGTTCTTTTGTCGAATCAACGAGGGATAGTCGACTTGTCGGTCCGCTGGATCGGCACTGGTGACACAATCGAGCACGACATGAAAGGGGTATCCCGGAGCTTGTTGCAAATTGCGATAGAGAGTATCTTGACTGCCATGATCCAATGTGTAGTCCACCACATGTGTCGCTCCGCATTGGTCCCGGCAAAAGTCGGCATTGCGACCACTGCAGACGGCCGTGACATGGGCAGCACCCAACCCATGGCGAGCTACTTGCACCGCCACATGCCCCGTTCCACCACTGGCACCCAATACCAAGACACTGGTATCGTTGGTAACAACATAGGGAGACAAACTCTGCAATGCTGTCAATCCCACCAGTGGCAGTGCGGCTGCTTCGACAAAGGTTTTGGTGGTGGGCGTGTGACAGATCTGATCCAAGGGAACGGAAATGTATTCGGCCAAAGTCCCCTCGAGTGGTGGCATATTCCCAAAGACCTTGTCGCCGCGTCGAAATTGGACGGAATGGTCTTCTGCCACAGTCCCTGCAAAATCAAAGCCCACAATTCGATTCTTCAACATGGATTGTACGCTGCTACGGGCCCAAGTCCATGAATGGGGTAGTTTGTCACCCATGACATCCTTGGCATCAACAGGATTGAGACCTACTGCATGGACTATTCCCAATAGATGAATGTTAAACGAACAACAAGATGAGATTGGTCTCCCACATAATTGTGGTGATCCAAGGTGATGCCCAGACAGAGTACATAAATACATGCAGCACTCGATTGCACCGGTACCGTACTGCTACAACACATACCTTTCACCAACACTCTTCCTCTTCGTCCTGCTCTTGGTGGATTTCGTGTCAATTCTTTCAGGGGATTCTTGGTTCCACCATAGACAATGCAGCGCATCTTGTGGCTGCTACTCATAATGTCGTCGTTGCAATTACCGGTACCCTGGGACATCAAAATGGGAGTGGGATCATGTGACAAACCACTGCTGGCGACAACCGCCGCTAACAGTAAGACTGCAACAAAAGCAATCTTGTGGGACAAGATATTGATGAGGATTCGAAACAACCACAACAACACAACCAATTCCCCTTCAAAAGACAGAATACTCTAAACCCCCTTATATAAAATAGAATAGTTTGTGTGAGAACGCGAGATTATTCCTGTAGAGAAGACCAACGACACAAAGAAAGAAGCCACCACGCATTGGATCTTTTGTAGGTCACGAATTGATCCAGGACTCACAAAATCGTGCGAAGTGAGCTCTGGAGTTGAGGTAGATGTGGTAAAAGATTTATTGAGTTAAAATTTCAGATTAGACTACTGTAATGTAACTTTATACTTACAATAAAACCTACATTTTCCCGAACTCCCTTCCTAACGTTCACAACACAACAGAACAGCTGCTAGCTACTAGCTGTTTTTCACCACAATCCACACTACCTGGTACCAGTACGAGCTACCGGTAGCACAATCCACAGCAAACTAAAACGGTGAACCGCTGTCGCTGTCTCTATCGAGAGCTGCTACCTGGTACTTGCTACTTGCTCGCTACGGTATCCATACGCCATGTCATTAGAGCCCAATACCAAAAGACAGAAGTCGTTGCCTGGGATTGATGTTCTGTTTGATCAGAAGGATCTTTGGATCAACAATATCCTTCCTTCTCTTGGGATGGGGCAATATGCCTTTGTTGGACCCGTAAACAAGAAAATGAATCAACTTTACAAGGAATACTGTGATTCTGTGAAAAATCCACCAAATGTGATCAAGGCGCAGCACCAAGGTTTTGGCACAACTGACACACACAGAAAGGCAAATTACAGGGATACTTACTATTCTGCCGCATTCCACAATGTGGCATGTGCCGGATACTGGGTTAGTTACACTTACCGCCATCGATCCCCACCTTACGATTTGGTTTGCACCCATATTGCCAAGGTTGGGTCCCTTCCAGTCATGCAATGGGCACGCAACAACAGATTTCCATGGGGTAATGGCAGACAGGCATCCGCAAAAGCTGCGGAATATGGCCATCTGGAACTCCTAAAATGGATGAGAAACAATGGTTGTGTATGGGATAGATCAACCTGTGAAGCAGCTGCCAAAGGTGGCCATCTGGAACTCCTAAAATGGACGAGACACAATGGTTGTGCATGGGATGAATCAACCTGCATCGCAGCCGCCAAAGGTGGCCATTTGGAACTTTTGAAGTGGGCCAGAGAGAAGGGATGCAAATGGAACCAAGGGACAACTTCAGCGGCAGCCGAAGGTGGACATTTGAAACTTCTAGAGTGGGTCTGGGAAAATGGCTGCCCTTTGAGTCAGCTGATATGCTCCTATGCAGCCAAAGGTGGTCATTTAGATGTTTTGAAATGGGCCAGATTGAAGAATTGTCACTGGGATGATGGGGTATGCCGTGGTGCTGCAGGAGGTGGCCACTTGCACATCTTTAGATGGGCCAAAGAGAATGGTTGTTGCGATTGGGATGCATCCACATGTGCAGCAGCAGCTAGAGGTGGGCACCTGGAGACACTGAAATGGGCGCTTGAACATGGCTGTCCTTGGGATGAACAGACGTGTGCCGGTGCTGCATATGGTGGTCATTTTGAGGTGTTGAAATGGGCCAGAGAGAATGGATGTCCTTGGAATGAATTGACGTGTGCTGATGCTGCCAAAGGTGGACATTTGTTCATTTTGGAATGGGCCAGAGTCAATGGTTGTTCTTGGGATGAAAGGACGTGTGCTGGTGCTGCCTATTATGGGCACTTGGATGTTCTCAAATGGGCGCGGGCAAATGGGTGCCCTTGGGATCGCCGGACGTGTCGGTTTTGCAGACACAATGAAGTCCTGCAGTGGGCTCGTGACAACGGCTGTCCAGGGTAACCCCCCCCACCCCCCTTTAATAGTATCCAGCATGAAAACTCTCCAAAATCCCGTGGGTTGCTCGTGCTTGCTTGTTGCGCGGCAAGAATCTGTCCTGTCTCCTGTTTGAATCCTTGTCGCTTGAGAGGGGGCTACGCTGTATGCATACCGGTAGCTAGCAAACTAGCTGTCCGTTGTTTTAAAGTGACAAGTGCGATACAAAACAACGTATGCGACCTGCGCCACAATTGCAGAGGAGCTTGGAAGCAGTCATGCAATGGGCACACACCAAAGGATTTATTTGGAGTATTGAAATATGTGCCCAAGCTGCACGATATGGACATTTTGAGCTCCTAAAATGGCTGCGGGAGCGGTAGCCGATGGCATCAATCTACATGTGATAAGGCTGCCAGAGGTGATCATATGGAAATTCTCAAGTGGCTCAGAAAGCACAACTGTCCATTGGGATGGTCGTTCAACAAGAGGATCATATGGGACGAAATCATTGTGAAGGTGCTTCTCACAAGCTGTCCACAGGAGCACGGTACAAATTGACTTTTCCAAGGCTGTTCCCGTCATCATCGTGCATGGATGCGGCGGGAATACATTGTACTTGGGACAGTCACGTCTGAGAAGCAATTACCTTTCAATACTGTCAGCCCTATCTACCAGTGCGATCACTAGAAAATACATCGCTGTTTGCTACGATTGGAACCATGGGAACTTCACATGATGGATCCAAACTTATTACCATGCGGCCACAGCATTTCGCCATCCCTTCATTGAAGTCTCCTTGGATCTTGCGAGCCATGCTATAGTCAACGCCCACTGCGTGGCGTTTGCCCTGCACCCTCTCGGCGAAGGGCTGTCAAGCAGCCTAAAGCCATGGATGCTGAATGAGTTGAATTGCCCAGGGCACCGTTTTCGAGAAGGCATTCTCAACCAGGAAGATCACACAAGTCCGAACGATATCGCAATGGCAACCAGAAGACGACTGCCTCAGCCTTTGTCAAGGCAATCTTATCAGACTCGACTACGGGTACGCGGAAAAGGAGGCAACCATCTTTTTCTTTCTGTCAAAGTGGAACATCTGCTATCACAACATCTTGCCCCCTGGGTTGCCTCAAAATGATGTCAGGAGCAACATGTGCATGTACATAGTTCAGGCGCAGCTGCCTGTTTGAAAATCCTTCATGAGCCGGGGGCCAAAATGACCATTCAGCTCCAGACGACGGAGGTGATCTTTTCCCAATCTCGGTGCGAAGAAGCGGAAGACTAAACCATGGGCGGGAATGAACTGAACAATCACCTCATCAACGTAGAGCGTGTAAATTGGAAGCAAAAATCCTCAACCGAAAGCCGGCGGCCTTCGGTCTGCAGGAAGGCAGGACCCAAACATGGGACAGAGAGTTGCTCCGAGTACAGCAAAGAAAACAGCGTGCGGAGTCTAGGGGAATGGCCAGCTTTGGTTTTGTTCCTTGGCACAGAAAGCGACTGCTGTGATCTGTGATGAGCTACAGCTTGAAATGAGCCACTACCCCGTAAAGTTTCGATTCTTGTTCACCTTCTCAAGACCATCCCCTCGTCGACGATGACATTTTGTTCATGACATTGTAGTTTGACCGAAAAAATAACGGTGCGTTGGAGAGAAAGAGGGAAACCAAGCAAAACACAACGGACGACGTAACAAAAGCTGGGCTTCCAGATGATCTCTTTCCTTGGACCAGCTAAAAAGTTAGGACAGTAGTTGCTGCTTTACATGCCAAATTTTTCAATGCCAACATCGTTCTTGCCTGGCAATAGATGGCAGCAATACGAACAGTGTTGTGTCATGGCGATGCAAGTTCTGTCTCACAGTCGTCCCAGAGGTTGTGAACAGGATACATGACAGGAACCTGGGACAAACATCCATTTCTTTCTCGCTCACGGAGACCTTCTGCGTTCTGTCTCTTGCATCATCCCCACATCACCCTTCAAGTTCCAGCATCATGGAACCTTGGTAGACACCATGACACCCTTGCGCTATCTTGTGCAAGCTTGGATGCCAAGATTTTTTTAGACGTGCACGCCGGCCTGATTTCTGACGTGCCTCTGACCTCGGAAAAGCGGTACTCGATGGTTCAACCAGCTGTCAAAGCTATCAGCTTGCACATCATCATGCACAGACACACCGTTCGTTTCGCTGAAACCTCGAAACTTTCCCAGCTTGCAGCCCAAGTCAAGAAACCATCAGAGGCAGCCCAAGGAGCCACTTTAGGTGATGCATCTTGTTGCATCAATCGTATGGGGAATGCTGATGAGGCAGCTTGGGTAAAGCGGTTGGTAATAAGGTTGGTTTAGTTTGTTGCTTGCGTTGAAATGATTCAATCATTTGGATCATGATGACTCTCCCTTGTCATCTAGTAGACTATCTCTTGAGGGCTTGCTTGTACCCCGGGAGAGTGTCGGTACCCCTGTCTCTAGCTACCTACTACTAGCTAGAGACATGTAGCAGATAGCCAGTAGAGTCCAATCTAACCAAGAGGCTTACCATCATGGAAGCTGGACCTAAGACCCAAGCAACATTCAACTTACCTAGAAGCGCATGTAGTTTCTAATTCGGTCTGTATCGTTGTTCAGAACTCTGCTCTGGCAACCAAGAGGTACGAATCCCAATAGGGCTGTGGATGTCTCCTAGGTTGTACATACTACTAGCTAGATAGATAGTAGACTAAAGAGTTTGGTTTTGGGGGAGATAATGGTACAAGTTAATAGTTAACAGTATTGAAAGTCAGGAGGTTTATGCCAATAGCAGTGTGGAACGAGGGGAGGAAGTGAAGGAGACTTCTCGAACCATCTTGCGCTGCTTCTTGGCAGGAGGAGGAGTAGCAAAGTCGTCGCAAGTGGCGGGTCGCTTGAGCACAACCACTTCTGGGAGCACGGGTGTGCTCTCTTGGATGGCTTCGGCAGCCAGCATCTTGATCATGCCTTGCACGGTCAAGACTTGGCGTTGATGTCCGCCACTGGTCATGCGAGCGGCTTGCAGGAGGAACTTGTAGACGGGAGCACGTTGAGCCGGGGAAAGTTTCTCAACGGCAAGAAAGAGGACAGCGACCGCTTGTGTGGATGCACGGACGCCCATGGTGTCATTGGACCTGACAGCCACTCGGAGGTGAGCTTGTGCCAAGTCGATGGCAGCTTGCTTCCATTGGCTGAGACCAGGAAGACAGCACAAGAGTTGTCGAACAAACATCATGGCTGTGGGAGGATTCAAGTTCCATTTCAGACCAGAGAGCACCTTCATTTCCATAGTTTCAATGGCCTCGGCTGTCACTACGGTATCAGTGCTAGCGTCGTCTTCTTGCTCTTCGTCACAGTCGAGTGTTCGAGAAAACACTTCGACCAGCATGGAGGGAGGGATCACTGTGGGTTCATAGAGTTTGACTGCCAGGTAGAAACATGTCATGGCTGCAACTTGCACATTGACAAATCGCTTTTGTACCGACATGAACCGGTCTAGGTAAGAGATGGCTACAGAGACAGTGTCTCGGTTTTGCAGTTGGCAAAGGTCAAAGACCTCATCATAGACATCCACCAGTGATCGGCGGACATCAGCGTAATCAGTATCAGAAACGCTGCAGCAGCCATAACTTTTCTCTTCCCTTGATAGCATGGCTTGCAGGCTGCCAAGGCATTCACTGCATTGGCTTTTGGTGTAGGTAGCAGTTGAGGAGTTCATTGTCATCTTGTTGTGTTTGATGTATGTTGGGTGTTGTTTTGTGAGACAAGCTGGAGTCGAATTTGTGATCCTTTCTCAGGTCTCTCCCTTTTTGCGTAAAGGTTTCCGCATCTTGCGATATAATTAGCCATACAATAGTTCAGAGGGTGAACAAATGTGAAGCCAAAGTTACGTAGACCCTGACTCTGAAAGCTCTTCGCATTGGGGCTGTGTCGCACCTTCCTTGGAACACGTCCGCCGAAGGGGACCCACTCGCAATCTATCTTTGTCTGAAAAAGTAGTTGAGGTAAATCAAAAATAAATTAGTTTTAAAACAATACCTCATCTAAAAGAATCAAAAAAGTTTGAAATAAGACAAGTGCAGTTGCTATTTTTTTAGCTGGCTCAACGAGAACTCACCCACGGCTCTTTCCTTGCTTTCGGTGTTCCAGCTTTCCAGTGCTGTAAGACTTTGAATCCATGCCAACTCTGACTGTTCTCTGGTTACAAACTCGAACTCTGCCTGCCGCTCGTGGCCAGATGACATTGTGTAACAAACTCGAACTCCGAAGATTGCGTGTGAGGAGACGCTGGCCGCAATGTAACAAACTCGAACTCTGCCTGTCGCATGTTGCAGCTGTGAGTAATGTAACAAATTCGAACCCCTTCTGTTGCTTTTGTAACAAACTCGAACAGTTCGTGCTGAGTCAGAGTCTCGTCATGCTGAGATTCAAGGCAAAGGGAAACAACGTTAAACGGACAAACATAACAAAACAGAAATGTCGCTATGAAAAGATTGAACTCATGCCGGAGTGTTCCACCACTTTACGGGTACAGCAGTTTGTGATATTCTGAACCCTTTTGTTAAGATAATATTTTCTTTACCAGCTGTTCACACTCTTACCCTACCGTACTACAATGTACGTTCACCATTATCTGTTTCTTTCTACATGTATCTTCGCTCACTACAGAAATAGTTAGGTATAGTATCTTAAATTCAAGGCTAAAAAATTTCTCTAGTGAAATGCATACTGGAAGAAACCCTCTTTCAAACAGATAGATGTGGTGAAATGATGCTAAGATTCCAAGACTGCGCAAATCCGAAGCCTTGGGCACCGCAACCCTGACCTCAGCAGCGCCTCTCAGAATGCCGCAATGCGAAGCCATCAAAAAGCAACAATCCGAACAGTTGATGGCTGACAGTGTGTGGACAGATGTGGGAAAATAGATTGCGTATCGGCGGAGAGTGGGACGCCACTCCGACACTCTACGACCATGGCTCACTTTAAACAGGTACGACGTACGACGACCAGTCCTTGCCGTCAACGTCAGCATAGCCGTCCCCACCAGACAGCCAGACAGTGCTCGGCAAAGACGGACACAGCCAAAGATGCCGATGGTGTTGTCTCGATGATGCAGGTCATAGAGCACTTTTTTCTACTGTAGACTACTTTTGATGGATCACCAGCAAGCACAGCGACGTAAGAGGATATACGTTGGCAGGTGTTCGGATCAATCCCTTGGGCTCGACTAGACTGTGACTCATACTGAAGCAGAGGCTCCTCTCAACTGGAAGTAAACAAACTTAGCTCTGCTCTGGCTGATGATGACGTGATGATTGCACCGATAATACCGGTAGATTGAATCAAATCATCATTAGTCACTCGTATTTGGAGCAGACTCGACTCTCCTGTGGTAAAATGCTTGCTTTTGCTCCCATCACAACTGAATAAAAACTAATATCTTGAGCCGGGCTCGAGCTCGCTATCATAGTGCTGCACCACATCGGTTTCTCCTCTCTCTGGAAAGGCTGATCTGGCTCGGAGCCGGAACACTATAGGTGGATGAAAAGATGATACCAGTAGTTGCAGCATGATACATACAGGTACCGGTAGCAGCAAAGGTGCGGGCAATATCATCAGAAATGAAAACTGTTTCATCCTCCTACAGTCGTATCGGGCAGCTTACACACCTGCACCACCATCGACGCCAATTTCGACGTTCTTGTTCTTGTCTCGGAACTCGGAACTCGGAATTCGCTGTCAAGACCTGCGATAGCCATTGTATGGGAGTCCATGGCTGGCACGCGCAATTTTGAAACGGGAATCAAAGCTGGTAACTGTGATTAACAGCTCTGCTAGCTAAATGCCTCCCTACCGAAAGACAGGCAATCTTTCGAGCTAATTAATTACAGTAAACAATTGAGCACCCCAAGTCAAGAAGGGGCAATGATCTTGTTGCGCCTGATGAGTAACTCCTCTACGGTATTAATTGAGCAAACTAAAATGCAAATATCTAAGAGGTATATTATACCGGAAGGAGCTCCAGAAAAGAACTGCCCGGTAAGATCTCATTGTTGTGGTTGCCCACGGGGGGTGAAGTAGGTGCGTAGCTGGCACTTGAGAAGAACGCACAATGAAGACGGTCATAATGCTTCCAGCAATGCGTATTCAGCCCGCCTCCAAAGCAATCTACTTGTCAAAGATAATGTTGGTCTCGTGGAGATGATCCATCACATTCCTATCCTTGTTGAGCTTGGTGCGAAAGTACTCGTCCCAAGCTTCCTGGACATCGTCTTCTAGCTTCTTGATGGTTCCTTCGTCAGCACCATCCTCCTTGGCCTTCTTCAGAATTTTTTCTTTGCCCATGGCTTCGAACTTCATCTCCTTTTGTTCAATGCGCAATCTTTGAGTGTGTTGGACAATCGCGCGGTCGACACTTTCATAGGTGATCACTCCAATAGGAAGCTCGTGGGATGTGTTGTTTACGACAATAATGTCACGATCCTTTTGGTTGTAGTACCTTTCGTGTTCTTCAGGGATGAAGATCAAGAAGACAATCATCTTGTGTCCACCTTTAGTGTATGTTGTTGCCAAACCTGGGTCCTTGGAGAAGTATTCCCCCTTTCCAAAGGCTTGAGTCTTGCGGTACTTGGGGTCCAGACCATTGTTCAAGATCTCTTGGACTCTTTCTTCGGGTGTACCATGGAAAACCACACCGATGCGCTTCGCAGATTCGTCGTGACGGTAGGTTTCCCAGAAGTTGATGTACTGTTTGTGGTGGTTCAAGGGGACAACCTTTTCAAGATTCTTCTCGTAAGACCTCAAGAATCGTGTAGTAACGTTACTGGTGGAAAGCGGGGAGAAATGAGGCATGTGAACGGGCCCATGAGGAAGCAACGTAGCTTCACTGCTCTTCTTTGCTTACCTGTGTCTCTTGAAGTACCTCGAAGCATTGTTGTTGTTGGCATTCCACTCAAAAGTACCTCCCATCACGCCTGCTTTTTCGCAGAACTCCACCATGTCCTGCGATTCACAGAACTCGCGGACATTCCTCATGATCTCTTTCGGTGGTGCCTTTTCAGACTCTTCTTCAAAAACCATGGACATGGCAGTACCAGCACATTCAGGAGGCACATCCGTTGTGAAGGATGGCGCAGGAATCATAGAGATTGTCCTCTCGAAGTCAGACCGCATGTCCTTCTTTGCACCGCCTTTCTGTTCTTCACCTGCCGTCATGGTTGACAAAGCTTTGTCCAAGTATTCTATACAGACCACTGTTGTTAATGAGACGAATCGAAGCAACAAAGGTTTGCAGTGGTTTGCATTGCTTTGCTTTTACTCGCATTGGGGCAGGAGAAAGATGTGAGAAAGATGTGTCTGACGTCACCCACGCGTTGCACGAAACGTCGTCTCACTACGGTCACCTGGTACGGTACGGTACAGTACAGTACTGTACCGTAATAATGGTTGATCTCACCTCGGTCCTCTTGCTAAGGTTAAGGTTTAAGGAATTCCTGTCATGAATTGACAGGTTGTCCTGCAGTACGATAACACAAAGCAATAAGACAATTGCAGGTATGTTGACTTCACCAACGTCTACTGCTGCCTTATCTAACTCGTGTCCTCGTTTCTATACAGGAACATTCTTCTAGTTTGGGCTGGCGAGGATCTGTCCCTCAGGAATAGTAAAGATCGGTGGGCACTACTGGATTTGTTGAGTGGAATTCGGAATACCAGGTAGGGTTCCTTCAATCATCACACAGTATCGATCCAAGTAGCGGTAGCTAGCTACGAGTGCTAGTCCAAGCAGGCATGTCTTCTCTTGATGCCATCGGCGATACCACTGGGGATCGTGGGTACTCGGTGTCTGTTGGTAGCCGCAATAGTTCCACGCCGCGCTGACAGTGACACAAGTGGTGTCGTGCCGAAACGGATGAAGATTGACCATGTAGCCTCCACGAAACCGATGACGAAAACAAAAGAAAACATAAGTCCGGCCATGGAAGAAGTAGTGGAAGA
>CAICTM010002054.1:0-18787 GCA_903772945.1 Seminavis robusta
CATGGCCAAGCAATTTGATCTTCCTCCACCATGTCTTTGTGGAATGGCTGGCATTTGACTTGATGTGCCTCTCTCCTCTCCTGCAGATTTCTAACTTGCCGTGGTGCTCTTAGCGGGTCTTTCAGTGTCAGTGGCACCAAGCCCTGCAGTAGTCATGTCCTTTTTCTCTAGTACTAGTACTTCTTTGTTGCTTTGCCAATGCCAAGGGAAATCTGCCTTGTCTGCAATGCAACTCCGAGATTGTTGGTGTGAGCACTTAGTTCCCTCTTGCTTTCAAACCAAGCTTTAACGTAGTCGCAATACCAATAAACCATGATACAACTAGTAGAGTAGCTAGCTAGTAGTATTGCCGACGCTTTAGCCGTATAAGAACTAATACCTTAGGCAAAGTCTAACGACCTATACAAAATGTGAGTGTGGTTACCAAAAGCTAACCCCAAAACGCTCTGTACCGGATTCTGATGTAGTTTCCATGTTCATTGGTATGGCATAGGGGACAAAACGGGACCACAAAATTAGTCGGTACCTTTAGTTGGGAATTTAGGATGCATGCAGGGTTCCAAAACGTGCATACTGCCACACCCATGGAGAACCCAGTACATTGTCCACAACAAACACCATCCAAATCCGGGAGCAATACGTCACCAATCGCCTAGGACGCATGTCGTTCGGTACCTTCCAGACCTCGCTGTTTTCGCGAGACCCCATTATGCGCTTCTTAGATGTAAGGTGCCATCGCATTACGCGATCGGTATTGAAGTTCTTACATGTAAGTTCTTGTGGTCCGAATGTACAACAATTTCTGTCTAGAAGAATGTTACAGAACCTTTAGAGTTTCTACGATACTGAGAAGTCCTTCTCGTAATTGTGTAACGTGTCTGAGTAGGTTGAGCTTCCTGCTATAGAACGCAATAGGTTTTCCCTTCTGGGAAATTACTCAACTAGTTGAGTATCACTCGCATCCGTGTGAATAACAATGTATCGTTGAAGTAAGGGTAAGCGAGCAAGGTTTCTTTGCTTATATCTTCTTCATCTGGCTAAAGGCCTTTCGTGTTCGGCTTCCATTTCACTTCGTTGTTTTGGAAGTCAATGAAGCGAGTGAGCCAGTACTGTGATCGTCTAATCCACATGTCTTGATAGTAGTTCACTAGTCCAATGAATCTACGAGTTCTTTTCTGTTGTAGAGGAGCGATATTCTAGATCGCATCTATTTTCTTGGTTATAGGTTGGATCCCTTCTCGAGTAATCCAGTAACCTAAGTATTCAGTTCTCTCTTGCGAAGAAGGACTTGTAGCATTGATCTTAAGTCCGGCTTCTCGAAGCCTTCGGAGAATTCATCCAACTTTTCAACGTGATCTGCCAGATCGCCGTTGTTAGGATGAGTAGATCATCAATGTATGCAAGGACGAATTCTAGGTCGTGCATTAGTTTCCCATCTTCTCTTGGAAGATGTCGGGACTATTGCATAGGCCCATTGGCAACCTCTGGTATTCGTACTTTCCCCCGGAGTACGATAGTACAGAGTGCTTCGAGTGAGGTGACAGCTCGATTGTGATAGTTCCCATGTTCAGGTCTTAGACTGTGGCGTACTTGAATCCGTCTAGGTTCAAGAGCATGTCCTGTATTTTGGGATAGGATAAGGCTTCCGCTTAATCCTTTTGTTTAGTTCCCGGAAATCAGAGATGAATCGTACAGATCCATCCTTTTTTGGGAATGATGAAAGTTGGTGCCGCCCATCGGAAAGGTTCACCTTCTTGAGTATTCCTGCTTCGCAGAGACGTTCAACCTCCATCTTAAGAGTGTTGGTATGGACACGTGAATAGGATAAGCCCTAGCGTGATAGGGTTTAGCGTCAGGGGAGAGTTCTACTTCGTAGTCGTCCATCTGCCACTTTCCTAGTGCCATCGAATAGGTCAGGTTACTTCGTTAATAAGGAATGAAGCTGTTCCTGCTCTTCCTTATTCAACTGTTTTTGACTTTGGCAAACCGCCTTAAGTCAGCTTGTTCTATTTCGCATCAAGAATCTTCTGAGACGATCTGCACTGTCATCAACAGCAGTAGGATCGGATGAAGAAGTTCTCTTCTTCATTGGTGTCGCTTTCTTTCATAGAATAGATGCGCCATCCCATTCCACTGACATGTAGTGAAATCGAACTTGAATCCTAGATCAGAGAGAATGTCTGACTATGATCTAGTCATTCGCCCCCAAGCTCTTGGTGACGTGTAAATCCCATCGATAATTTATCTTCGTGGAATTCAGGAATCATAAATGCACCTTTGCACTTCGTGCTGGTGTTTAATTCTCCTGCAGGGTAGTCCACATCGTTTGGACGCCCCCAAGATCCTTCATGCGTAATTTCTTAGCATGAGGTTGAGCAATCAAGGTTCCGGATGCTCCTGTATCCAGTAAGCAACGGAGTGTAACGGGTTTTCGGTTTCCCTTTTTCTCGCTTGTTAAATCTAACATAGACGATGGGTTTGAGGTCTCTTGTCTTCGACGTTTACGAGGTGGTTGGCCACGGACGAGGTTAACGATGCTAATAGATCATCAGAGTCTAGTTGAGCAGCTTTTAGGCAATCATCTATTTGCCGTAGAGTTCATCGTTGCAAACATTTCTTGTTTACTAGTTAGTGAGATATCTTCATCACTTTTGTATGAGAAATCGGAACATGGTTCCGTTGAGTGATCATCCTGGCCTAATCCTCAGATAGAGATTTTTCCATCCAAGTGATTGAAATCGATAGAGGAGTTGTCCTCATTGTCAGAGTCTTCTGATTTGCGCTTGGCAACATGGTTTCGAAGTTGCAAGTGGTTGCACGAGTATCGTCGATCTCGTGTCTTCGTCATTGTCGACGAGAGGAAGAATGGGTTTGTCACGCAACTGTTTCCGAAGTTGCTGAACGCATGCTTTCCTTGAGCCATCTTCATGGTGAAGGAATAGGTTGAGGGTAGCTGAAAGCTATTGTGTTTGTTAACAAAAATGCACTACGCTAAAAGCTAGTGTAAAGATCTTTCGAGTGTTTTGAGTTTGAGAGAATGAAAGTTATGAGAGAGATTAGAAAGCTATGAAAACTAATCAACGAGAGAGATCCACAATCGAAGGATCGTAGATCTGAACTCCCGCGGGAGACTGTTAGAGTGTGATAGAGTAGGTTGCGGTAGTAATCCTACGATCTCCACGATCCTAAAACGGAACGCGTGGAAGATTCGTCTAGCATGGATCTAGTACGTGGAAGTACTCCACGCTGGCTAAATATCTAGAGCGATGTTTCATCATCAACCTAGTATGACTAGAGCGGTCATTGAGAACCCTGTCTCAAATGACTATTCACGAGAGACTCAGTCATGAGTCGAACTCAAACCCTATCTAGGATCGAGTCGCAAATAAGGCTAAGAGCCGTGTATTGCAACAGGCGAACGAAGGCAAAATTGGCTCATAGCGCGAGAGGCAACATCACGATTTGCATTCGAGGCGCCACCCACAGAAGTGAGGATATCAGTGTAGTTTGGAGCATGTACCTCCCATTCCGCTGCACCAGAGACGAGATCCAAAAAATTAGAGCTGGCCATGGTGAGGGTCGAAAAGATACGAAACCTGATGCCGGCGCAAGAGATTAATCTAATCTAGGTTCTTGCCTTCAGCGTCGGCTGAATGAAGAATTGTGAGCTGAGAGAGAGACAATCTTCTTGCGATCGGCAGTTCAATGGCTGATCTTGGCTAGGTCGCTGGCTTTAGTGATTCATGGTTGCCGCTGTCGATCTTGCCAAATGTGGTCTTGGACGGGTGTGGTTGCCTTAAGGGTAATCTTGTTCGAGAGGCATTGAGGAGCTGATGCGGTGCATCATCATGTGGGGTATCCATTTCCGGAATGCAGGTGATGACCTGCGAGATGTAGAGATGTACTTGAGTTGTAGGTGAGAAGCGTGGGAATTAATTTTGCAAATTGTGAGATGGTCCTCTCGGCAACCACGATTAGGGTCATAGTTGCGAGAACCCATCAGGGTTCAAGTTTCCACGCTGCGGGGCGCGGAAACTCGGACGGGGGGTTCCCCAGGCGTGCTGCTGCTCAACACGAAGCAGATACCCTAGCTAGCTAGAATACTAGTTATAGCTTTCGCTGTCTTTAGGGTTTCCTTGTAGAAGCAGTTTACCCTAGGATACATGTAAATAGCTTTAGCTTGTTTAAATTAAAAGCAGCACCCTGTAATACCTTTTTAGGTTTCGCTGATTTATTTCTATTCTATCCCTACCCTTATACCTGCAGGGACCGCTGTAGGCAGGAAACAGAATTAAAGGGGTTGAGGGCTCTGGCAGCAAGACTGTTGAGGTGAAGATCTACTTCTTCGCCCATCCGGAGTGAAGATGCTTTATGGACAAGCATGACAATACCCGGGCCCGGGCTCGTGGGTAGTCATCAAGCACATCTTGTCTGAATCCGTTTAGTAGATGTTCAGTTTTCTTTATGGACAAGCATGACAGAAGGGACCTTTGGGTGATGCTGTCAGGTCTGGGCTTCCCGTAGTAGGACAAGCAGTACCTGAAAATATGCCACCCAAAAAACCACTGGAAGCTCCATCTATCTTGTTACCCCAAGCACACAGATTCTGGGTGAAGATTGTAGCACCATCGAACATATTTTGATAGTCCGTTACAGGAGAAATATCCCTACATAGAAAAGCAGGAGGAAATAAATGCCAATGAGTCTCTCTGATCACAACAACAGCTCAGGCTCCATCTAGAGACAAATAAACATGAAGAAACCTACCAGCTTGATAGGTCAATATTGAAAGCTAAGCATTGCCGAAAGGATGCTTCCATTTCTTTCACCTTGCTGACATCTGTGAAGGGGAATTGGATGAAGAATACCACAAGGTTGGTTGGATCTCTTCAGAAATAGAATACAAAAGAAGAGATGGACTCACCCCAACCACTAATATCAGAATTGAACACTGTGCATTTATCAAAAATCGCCCGCATGTCCGTGACACGGCTTGTTTCTAATGTGGTTACAACAATAGTGTAAGTTAGAATGGGTACCGTGTCATCAATTCTATTCCATAAAGTGAATGTTATTGACAGTGTTGAACTTACGCCATGAACTGAGATCTCCGTTGAAAGAGCTGCAGCTTTCAAACATATACCTCATGTCTAAAACTCTGCTTGTATCTGCAATGGAGAGGGGTGAAATGAATCAGAAACACAACAGTTGATGAACTTTTCATCCAAGGTAAAATATATTTACCCCAGGCACTAATGTCACCATCAAACGCTGATGCAGACCGAAATGCAGCTCTCATATTTCTAACTCTGCTTGTATCTAGAATGAATAGCCATTGATGAGGATTCGCATGGTTGAGATTTTGCTTTTGAACGGAATTCTTGTCACATGTGCACCTACCCCAGGAATTTAAATCATTGTTGAAGGCACTCGCTCCATCAAAGGCAACGAACAAGGTATTCACGTTTGAGACTACCCAATTATTTAGTGGCACATTGAAAGCAGTAGCACCTTTCATCAAACGATAGTGTTAGCATGCAAGGCTTCTCTCACAAGGGATGTGCAGAGTAAATTTACTTACCCGTGAAGATTCTGTCCATGGCAGTTACTCCACTAACATCCCACATGCTGACGTCCCCATTAAATGATGCTGCAATAGTAAGACCAGAGATCAAGCTGCCTGCAAGCATAGTGAGTCCCCAGGTATATTGCGTCACCAAGTGATGTGAGAGTGAGTTCAAAACTGCATGATCCCTACGGAATAGGGGGCGTTCTTGGTTCACATACCAAAGTCAGCAACTGCCTGTACATTCCATGACAGAATTGACCCTATTTTGTGATGGTGCACAAAAAGCAAACGTTTTGAGTAGGCAAAGGGTGTACTTATGGATGCGGACCATTGCACGACAACAATCATTACCGTAAGGACCTGAAGGTGAGTAGTCACCTTGCTCTAGAGCTGCAATCAAGGAAGTCTTGTCACCAAATACTTCAATTGCAATAGATAAAAGAAGGCAACCTGTGAGCTACACACAACACCCTAAATTGGATCAGAGTTGTATCAAATAACTTACGGATGGAACTTGGCATGACAGAAGGCACAGGTGACGGTGGATTTGTGGGAGCTGTGGTGGGCGACTGTGAAGGTGCCACTGCTGTGGTGGGTGACTGTGAAGGCACTTCTGATGGAGTCTCGCTTGGGTATTGAGTTGGGGGCATAGTTGGTGGTGTAGTGGGGGCTTTTGTAGGCTGTCGCGTTGGTTGATTGGTTGGCTGTGGTGTTGGTGGATTTGTAGGCTGTGGTGTTGGTGGATGGGTGGGTAGCTTTGTAGGGAATTCAGATGGAGAAGTTGTTGGCATAGGTGATGGCACTACAGATGGCACAGATGTTGGTCTCTGACTTGGGCCAGCGGAGGGAAAATTGGATGGAGCAATGCTAGGACTTGAGGATGGGACACCAGAAGGACTGGTGCTTGGGAGTGAAGAAGGTTCTAATGATGGATTTCCAGTTGGGAGTGTGGATGGTTCAAGTGATGGATAGTTGCTTGGGCTTGTGGAAGGCACAGAAGAGGGGCCGACACTAGGCTTTGTGGATGGAAAACCGGAAGGACTGGAGCTTGGGTTTGTGGATGGCACATTGGATGGACCAAGACTAGGATTTGAAGATGGAGCATCTGATGGACGAACAGATGGCTGGGACGACAGTGATGGACTTGATGATGGAGCACCAGATGGCGCTACGGATGGACCAGTACTGGGATGTGTAGATGGTGTGGCAGAATAAGAGGGCATGTAGGATGGAACAGAGCTTGGATTTGAAGATGGCAATATTGTAGGGCTTGATGAGGGTGCAGAAGATAAGGAAGGATTTGTGGATGGACCAGAGCTTGGATTTGTGGATGGTAATGATGATGGGTTTGATGAAGGAGCCTCGCTGGGACTGGAACTGGGTAACAAACTTGGTTGGGAACTAGGGCCTTTGGATGGAGCCTGGCTGTTGCTGGGACTGGCACTGGGTAAAGTGCTAGGATGCACACTGGGGACTGCGGATGGTGAGTAACGAATCTGAGGGTCCAAGGATGAAGAGAAGGATATGGACTCAGCAATAGCCCCAGTATTGATCTCCACATTGAACCACTCCAAAAAGTCTCCTACAAAGGTGGTAAGTTCTTCATCCAAGGCATCTGGACTGGAGGTCACCGTGAACTCAACATAGAAACTTCCACCTGAAGTGAGAACAGGTTCTCCTACCTCAATGCTTTCAATTGATGAACCAGAGCCTCGAAGGGATTTGTACGCTTCGACAAAGCCATAGGACATTATTTGCTCAGTCAACCCAGTGGTTGGCCCACTGAACGTTACAAAGTAGTCCTCCTCCACTGATGGACCGCTGCTTGGGGCCGACATGCTCAAAGACAAGGCAAAGGCCTCTATGTCTTGGATCTCTGCATTGTAGTCTTGAATAAACTGAACCTCAAAGGCTGTGAGGTCCTCGTCCAAGGCCCCAGGACTGGAGGTCACCGTGAACTCAAGGTAGAAGCCACCGGGAGTACCAACCGGTTGACCAGCCTCTATCAAGTCGATGGTGGAATCAGAGCCAGGCAGGGAGCCGTATGCCTCCACAAATGCATCCATCATTTCTTGGCCTGTCCAACCGGTCGTTGGCCCACTAAATGAAATGAAGTAGTCCTCCTCCACTGAAGGGTTAATCCCTGTGGGGGTTGGAGTTTTTACTTGGGGGGGTGGAAAATTTGTTGGCAGACTTGTAGGTTCCAATGGTTGGCTGGTGGTTGGGTTTTCAGTAGGTGATTCTGTCACTTCAATACTAGGGCTATTGGTGAGTTTTTCTGTTGGTTGATGTGTGCTTGACATGGTTGGGCTATCCGTTGGTTCAAAGGTAGGTTCAGGGGTAGGAGTATATGTTGCAGGGATTGGAGTTGGGTATGACGAGCCCATATTTGACGACACCACCAAGGAATCTGTGCTTCCATTGTCACTGTCTGCATTCATGTTGCTGCAAGCTACTGATGATGAAAGTGTTGCAGCAAACATCCGCATACCAGCACATGACTCTGGTGAGAGCATGTCTCTTGTTGGAACAATTGCAATTGTTGTTGGCAAAGTTGAAGATGGTGGTATTGTAGCGTTTGGGATCAGAGTTGACACAACACTAGACGGCGCAACAGGATCATGAAATGTTGGTTTGGAACCACCAAGAGGAACCGGAACCGGGTTGTTGGACACAGCTGAAATTGTGGCAGGAGGTGTGGTGATATCTTCTCGTGATGGGCTCTTTGTTGTGCTGCTTGACAGCATGCTGTCATCTCCAGAAGGCATCATTGGTTGACCCACAATCCATGGCGGGTTGCCAGCTGATGGTGGTGCTGGTACCACAAAGGATGGTGCAGGATTTTTTAGTGCTGAAATGGGTGGGAATGAGTTTTTCTGATTGGTTGGCTGTGTTGCTTGCTGTTGGTCATCATTGCTTGAAGCTTGCTCCATGCTGGCTGTGGAATGTGTTGGACTTGATACAGCAGATGGTGCTAGCACAGGAGAAATAGATGTTTGGCCTTGCTGCATTGGAGCACTTGTGGTTGCTGGCATAGGACTTGGCTCTTGGAGTTTCGCATTTGTGGGTGCAACAGCTGCAGGATTTGTTGCTACCAACTCTTGTCCAGGAGAGATGGTTGCTATATCTTGTTGCACAGGGGCATTGGATTGAGTGTTGACTGTAAGGTTTGACACTTTAACCGCAGTGGCTTTGGGAGCAGCAGCTGTTGTCGCTGAAGCAGTTGGCACCTGTGGAACTTCTAGTTGATCTTCTTCACGATCATTCTTGTTACTATTCCAAAAAATATCAATATTTGGCAACAGTTCAAGAATCAGATCACCAGGTCCTAACTGATGTGTCTGATCTGGTAGTGTCTCTCCTGTAATAGGGTCAACCAGCGCCACAAAGAGGATATCGACTGGTGAATCCTGCTGTTCTTGATCTGCTGGCAGCAGGTTGTCTTGTTCTGGATTGCCAGTCCTAAGGATGGGTTTTATTGCCTGGGTGAACTGGTCAACAAAATCATCAACAGCCCTACCAGGATCGGTGCTGGTTCCAAAAAGTGGGTCTGTGTCAGAGCATCCAACGCAATGAACATCGGCAAACCAAACAGTATTGGTGAAATTTTCCACTTCAGATGGCTCAACCTGCATCATTTGGACACCATCTTCTGGAATGTAGGGTAAATCGCACCGGTCAGTCTCACTGTTGGTGTTGTTGGTGGAATTGGCAGTGACCTTGTGGTAAACCTGTGCAAAAACCCCTTCCAATTCTTCCTTGTTCTCCAGCAGCAATGCATTTGTGGAAGGAGTACCAATGGTACTGTTGTCATTGCTGTTAGTTTCTGATGAAGAAAATACTATTTGGATGACACCTTGCTTGACATCCCTGGATCCCAAATTGCCATTGCAGCCACCATGACCAGTAGCATTGTTGTCACTCACATTGCTAATTCCTGTGGCAACACCAGTTGTAGTAGCAACCACTGCAATAGCAGCTGCCACAGCAAGTCCAATGATGGTAGGTGCTGATAAAGAAGAGACAGCAGCCGACAGTGTCGAAGTCCCGGCTCCGGCGGCAGCCGACTGACCAGCCATGACTCCTGCTCCTATGCCAATAGCTGCTGATTGGGAAGCTGCAATCGACATGTTTTGAACACGATTATCCTCCTGGGGTGGCACTGGTCCATCAGAATCATCATCCTTCTTTCTGGCAAATCGAAACCAATTTAGGCAATAGCTCAGGAGGAGCCTTGGCCAAGTGCAGATGCTGTAGACAACGTCGTAGGCATTGCCATATACATACTCAAAAGCAATGGTCTGCACAGCACTGTTTCGAATATCTCGTTCCAAATCAGCACTGTTAAAGGAGAATTCAAAGTTGCTGGGAGACTCGCTCATGTCGCCCGCATAAGTATTCTTGGGGTCGTTCAATGGGTCATCCATTGAACTGTCATCGTCACTGTCCGGATTAGCTGGTGCTTTGTTCCCATCTTCCATCATTGTCAATTCTATTGTCTCCGGATCAGTCAAAGCGGTCCTGGTGTGTGTGGATAGCAACAATTCAGACCGAAAAGGATCAGCAGGACCCTCCCTCAAGGACGACGGAGGAGCAGAATCTGGACCAAATACGGCAATCTCTTCTTCCTCCACCGTGTTCATCTTTCCTTCCTCCACTGAGTTCATTAATCCACTGAGATGGGTACTGGTATCCTAATGATTGGGTGGCTTTTTGTTCGTAGCAGGCTTTTGATCGGTCTTCGTTCTGTTGTTGGATGAATTGATCCGGATCGAGTTGTGTTATGGCGGTTGCGCCAGAACAATGTACTGGTCAGTTGAATGATGCGAAGAAGGATGACCAATGAGAGAGCGAAATGATTTGTAGCGGCTCACTAGTTGTAAGCACAATTATCTTTACCCAACAAAGATAGCTTATGGAGGTTGTAGGTACGATCGTTGAATGGATCAATCGGGAGAGCCACTGATTTTGAGAGGAAGGGTGAGCTTCGATAGGCGGCGGTGTGCGGTTAGTGGGATGTACGGTATGGTCGGGGCGACGAATTTAGGTGGAATTTGCAGTGTCTTGACTTGACTTGGAGAAACATGTTTTAAGAGATACACTAGTAGCAATGACTTCTGGTGCGAACTCTGGCACGAAGCGGGGATTAAATGTAGAAGCAGCAATGACTTGTCGCCGGTATGTACATGTACCGAGACAGCCTCGATTGATGGAGTCGGGACGGATATTGTGGCAAATGGACACGAAGGGGGAATTTGCATTTCGACTTACTTAGTCTTTTGCTTCGAGAAACAGTACATACGGGCTACTGATTTTTTTTGTTTTTTGTTTTTGTTCGAACGAACTGGCAAACTGGCGCGAGGAGGAGATGAGTGTCTAATTGAAGAAAAGTCACAATGGCCTTCAGTCGATAGGAGGAACACTCAAGTGATGCAGCAGGATTTACAATATGTCGTGCCGCTTATGTCTAGATATTGAGGCAATTGAGAACTGTCTGATCGACATAAGACAACGTCACATGTCTGTCATGTACTGGAGTACTGGAGTACACCACAAATGACGATTAAATCCGCTTGCTTCTCTGACTTCAACAGGTTCCCATAGTCCTTCTTTGTTGTTTTGGCATTGCGTGCGCACTCTGACTGAAATGACGTACAAGTAACTTGAACCCGTACATGTACCGTACCCTGGTGGACTCACTGCGACCTCCACTCTATGACAACATCATCGCTGCCCTCAACCTTGACCTTGACCGACAACAATGCTGTGTCATGATCAATCGATGGATGCAACTACTATCCAGCACGACAGTACCGATTATGAGATGAGTACATGTACCGGTACTTAGCCAAACACAGGCAGAGCCCCAGTCATGCACCGATACCGGTCGAGGTAAGTTTAAGTCTGCTACCAATCCTCCCCCTCGAGATCTGGAACGCGTACCAGTACCGTACATCCTCCCCGTAGTCAACTCGTCTAACTCATGCTATTAATTTTAAAAGTTGGAGGAGTCGAGTCGGCATGCTTGGTCAAGTTTTCTCTGCTGCACTGCCGATCGATGGCGTGAATTACCATCGCCGAGTTCTTCTCGAACCGTCGATAGATCTGTCGATCTGTCCATGTCAATTGCTGCGGAGAACCTTTCATGCATACCGTAGTAGCACATACTATTCGATGAACTCCAGCCCTAAAAATCTGTCAATACTCTGAACAAAGGTCGTCAAGTCACTGAAAGTCAACACCACCAGGCAACCAGAGGATGCTTCACGACAAAAGTTATGCACACCGGAGATCTCGAGTGGATCCTCCAATTTGTATTGTCGTCCCTTCTGTCCGAAATCGATCAGTTCCATCGACTCGACTTTGTTGTAG
Source organism: Seminavis robusta (assembly GCA_903772945.1). Taxonomy (NCBI): domain Eukaryota; phylum Bacillariophyta; class Bacillariophyceae; order Naviculales; family Naviculaceae; genus Seminavis; species Seminavis robusta. The sequence continues at coordinate 11,942 of CAICTM010002054.1, forward strand.
CAGCTCGAGCTCCCAACGGAAACGGTCGTATAGATCGTTCCATCCTGTCCTGGGATCGTAACTAAACTATTACCGCTACGAATTACTGTATTCTCCTCGCATCAGGGTCGCATGCATTATTGTAGGCTCCCACCCACGAACTTGCCACAAAAATCGTATCCGCAAATTTCCGGAAAAGAGGAAGGCTTGTCTTGATTCTTGAGTGCCAGAATGGCATCTACCCCGAATCGATTCGTTTCCATAAAGGGAACTGCTTCCCAAACACAGTAGATCGTATAATAGTGTTGCTGCCATTCTGGTTTTTCATTTGGAGCTGTGGTTTTCGTTTTGAAACAGGAATAGCTCGAGGCCACCGTACGAACATCTAACCTCCTTTGCAATTATTCAAGACGTCGATCCACTTCACGACAAAGAGAGATCATGAGAATGACTGCAGCGCTCTTCTTGACGTCAGTCCTCTACCGTACCAGTATGGATGCATGATGTACACGTATGATCTGAACGATGGCATGGATTCAATCACCCGAGCTATTGTAGAGCTACTGTGGAGCTACAGTCTTGCGATCACCTCGTCTCCTAGGGACACCAACTACTATAGCTATAGAATTATGATGTGAATAGCGACAATACTGGCAATTCCAAATAACTGAGGCTGAGCAGAGATTATAGCTAGATATTTCTAGGTGGACAAAGATGCCCATCGTGCAATATTTCATGCACAAAGTTGTTGCCAAAGTGGCAAGCACAACCAAAGATACCATGAGCCATTCGAGACTGGAGCACTATCGTCGCACTCCCTTGCAGTTGATGAATGGACTCAATGACTGCAAACATACAGCAGCTATGGCTATGTAGCCTACCATCCCATGAGAAGCTTCCGAATGACCACAAACTGGGAGGGAGGAAGCCCTTTGGTCAGGATGTCGGCACGCTGCTCCAAGGTGCTGATATACTTGGCAACAATACCCTTGGATTCCCTGATGTTTCCCCTGAAGAAGTGGTACTTGAGGGCCAAATACTTGTTCCTGGGGGACATCTTGGGAACGTTGACCAGACTGATGCATCCCTGGTTGTCTTCAAAGACGGTAGAGCGCACCATGCTCTTGGCAAGTGGATCAAGCCCGAGTTTGGTCCCAACTTCCTTGAGCAGCACCCTCATTGGAAGGAGTTCTCGCATTGCCATGCTGAATGCAACATACTCAGCAGCAGTGGAGCTCAGACAAATGTCGGTCTGGAGCTTATTGGACCAGATGATGGGGCAGCCAAACAGAGTGAGGATGAATCCAGTGCGTGAGCGAACAGATACCGGATCCTGTTCATCCTCGTAACCATAAAGGCCAGCAAAGTCTACATCAACAAAGCAGTCAAGACCTTGTTCCAACTTGGGCTGAAAGGTGATTCCTTTGTCTTGAGTTTGGATCAAGTAGCGGATGATGCGTTTGAGTGCTTGCCCATGAGACTTCTTCGGGGAGTGGCTGAACCTGGCTAATTGGTGCACTGCAAACTGAATATCTGGGCGAGTGTTGGACGAGCAGTAGAGAAGCATGCCCACAGCGGCAGGATAGCTCCCTTCTTCATCAAACAGAGTTCCATCAGCATCAGTACCAAGGGGATCTTGAGCTGCTGGAGTGTCCCTGGTGGAGGCATCCGACATTCCAGTGTACTTGATGACCTTGTCGATGAGTCCAGATTGAGTTAGCTCGATAGAAGACCCCACTTGCTTGAAGTTGATGGCCAGGAAACCAAAGATGTCTCCCTCATCTTCCATGGTGAGATCGTAGCCTAAATGCTGTAGCTTAGAGACATATTCTTCAATGAGAGCATTGTCGGGGCTGAGCCAGATCTGATCATCACAGTAGTTGAGCACCATGATTTGGAGCTCCTTGTGGATAAACAGACAAGGGTCAGAGTCAGCTGGTGCAAATCCCAGCTTGTCAATTCCTCGGCAAAGGTGTTCATAGAATAGCTTGGGGCTATCGACTTGCCCATAAATACTCTTCTTCAAACAGAGAACAACATCCTCATCTTCATATTCTTTTGGTTTGTAGTACTGGGGCAGCTCCATGTAGAGAGGATTCTCTTTGGGCTGTGGGCTCTGGCAGAATGCAAGAGTGAAATCAACTTGCCGGGAGGTCCAACCATGGGCAGCTGCAAGCAATAGTCCAGCTCGTACAGTTGGCCATCCAACTAAGGGGCTGTAGGCCACTCCCTCGTAAGGCTGCAGATCACCGCGGCAGCACCATCTGCTTTTGAACTTGTTGAGTTCCCCAGTAGACAGTCGTTTGATGCGCTGAACCCAAGTACCAGGGACTGCCTTGTAGTTCTTCGGCATGGAGCTTCTTTGCACAATTTCCCAAGTACCTTTACCTTCAAGCCTGGTGATCTCCTTGTGCATGGCAGTCCATAAATCTTCAGCATATGGACCTGATAGTGAGTCCCTGAGAGATGGCAAGTCTGGGTCCTTGGAGGCCTTGGCCTTCATTGCCATTGGGCTTTGGATTGTTCCTGGATGTAGGTAGTCTTGGGCTTTGGTGTTGGGGTTGAAACCAGCAATTTGAGCAGCGGCTGGAGTACTCTAGGATACTGTTGTGTTCCATTTCGCTGAGTTCTTCCATTTTCTTTGGACGGAAGGTATCCCTGAGATGTAACTGTTTCATCTCGACAAAGGCTGCATCGTGCGCTTTGTCCTTCCACTCCTTGAGTCCAGCCTTCAATGACAACTGTGTCATGATGGCTGCTACCACATCAGGTTCTTCGTCTACCTGTGTGTAGAACATGTGTGCATCTGGGTGCAAGACACGTTCACTTGGATGGACGTTTGGCGTCTCATACTTCTTTCCGTCAAAGCTGGGAATATATGATTCCTTTGCTTGTGTCCTCACTCTACTGGACCGGCGCACTCCTGGCGTTTGCTCAGGTGCCACTTGGGCTTCAGCGTCCACTCCTGGGATCTGTTCCAGGGGCTGTTGGTCCGTAGTGGGTTCCGGTTCCTCTACCGTCTCAACGATAGGCTGGGTAACCGGTTCGATCGTTTCGATTTTCGGTTCAACGCCTATTTCATTCGGTTCGTTGACCTCCGATTCTTCGTCGTCGTTGACGTTGGCCTGGGAATCGTCGGGATCATCTTCCATTTCGTCAATGGTTTCAGCATCCGCGTCCAGGTCCTCATCGGTTTGGATCATTGGTAGTGGGGGTGCGTCATTGCTCTCTTCCCCTTCCACTCCTGTGATCTCGACATCACCTATGGGTCTATTTTTTCGATCAGTAAAAACGAGTACTTTAGGCTGATCTTTTCCTAATAGATTGACTCTAGCTATCACTGTGTCGGGCATTGGGATCTTGTCCCACGAATGCCTAGTAATATTCTTGCCGGAGCGGAGGCTCATAAATTTGTAGCCTCCTTGCTTATTCCCGCTCGTTCCCATACAGATGGCCGCCTTTGTGCGTCCTACCATGCTGTTACGGGGCGAGTCTTCTTCATGCACCTGGCAGTAATCTCCGAACTGCAGGCTCAGGTGCTTTTTATAGTCCAGGGACTCTCCCATCATTATCATACGGGGGCTCATTGTCTCGCTGACCCCCGCCTTACTTGGGAAGTACGTCAACTGTTTGACGACTTGTAACACCAAGTTGACGGTTAATATTTTTGGCATGCGTGTGAACGGTAGGCTATGCCGGACAGCTCGTGTCCTTTCCTTGACTACCCGGATTCTCTGTTCGATCTCGGGTACGTGCTCGTTAGCACTGGCAACGTTCACTACCGGTCCACCCGGCATTGCCATGATTGTGTTGGACAGAGGCTCAAACTCATTGTCCACATGAACGGTTGTGATTTTAAAACCATGAGCCTTGTAAAATCGATAGACCTCCTTAACTGCTTCTAGGATGGTCTCTAGCTTCCTGTTGGGCAGGTGTCTAGCTGTTGTGAAATCTATTTTACGGCTTAGTGTTAACAGGAACGGAATTCCTGCCACAAAGAAGATGTCCATCGTTAGGAACACATCCTTGTGTAATTGCAAAAAGTCTCTCGGTACTTCATTCATTGCATTGCCTGCCACTGCATTCGGTTTCGTCCGAGTGGTCTGGCCTTTCAACGCATCAATATCCTTGCCCCATATAGCTTGTGCCGTATCGATGTCTTCGACGGTCACTGGGCAATTTGCGATTTGATTGCTCATGATCGCCCATCGAAAATCTTTAATCGATGGATAGACAGTTGCTTGTACAGCAGCTTCGCCCTTGATGCGGCTTTAACTTGTCGTTTGCTGAAGCCTTCCTTATTCTCGGCGACAGTATTCACAAGTGCCTTCCCTTTTTTCCTAGGGTCATGAACGTGTAATCCTTCACTGTTCATTTCATATACGACGTCCTGGTCTAATAACTGTGTACGTTCCTTTCGGACAGTCGTAGACGATGTTGCAGTTCTTGCGGACATTCTTAACAGATAGAATGTTCGTGATTCCTCTTTCATCGAACCATACTCTCTTTTTGTGGCCAGCTAGCTTGGCTGTGTGCTGGACCTTCAGCTTGCCTCCGGTACTCTTCACTGTAATGGGACGATCGGCTTTCCTGATGTCGGTAACCATGTGCACTACGCTAAAAGCTAGTGTAAAGATCTTTCGAGTGTTTTGAGTTTGAGAGAACGAAAGTTATGAGAGAGATTAGAAAGCTATGAAAACTAATCAACGAGAGAGATCATCATCAAGGGATCGTAGATCTGGCTTCCCGCGGGAGACTATAAAGTGTGATAGAGTAGGTTGTGGAAATCCATGTCTCTCCACGATCCTAAACGGAACGCGTGGAAGGTTTGTCTAGCTGGATCTAGTAGCGTGGAAGTACTCCACGCTGGCAAAATTCTAGAGCGATGTTTCATCATCACCTAGTATGACTAGCGCGGTCATTGAGAACCCTGTCTCAAATGACTATTCAGGAGAGACTCGTCATGAGTCGAACTCAAACCTATCTAGGATCGAGTCGCGAATAAGGCCGGCCGCTCGGTATGCTCAAGAGAGTTACTTGGAGGTGTCGCCTGCAGCTTTCTTATGTCTGCATTGCGAGACGTCGATACGGGAGCGAGAGTTTGGTGCCTTGGAGATTTAGTCGTTCCAAGAAACGTGCCCTCTGTTGTTCAGTGTATGGTCGTCGCTTATCTCATTGTACTGCCGAAATTGTTCGAGGTAAGTTGGAGATGAAGCCAGCTTGGGATCTCCCTCTCCAATGTGCCTTCTGCAGATATCGGCTGAGGTGAGATAACACGAATCATCCTGTTCGATGTTCGCGGACTTTGTGCTGCGGTGTCCATGCGCGACCCACTGGACTGGCGTTTCTGGGTACAAATATTACGTCATTGCTCTTCCAGACCAATCGCAACGCGGGATCCGGTTTGCTTGGTTTCTGTTGGCAAGGACGACAGATCTTGCCTGTGTTTCTTGGAAGATGTCTTCGAAGGTCTTGTATATCCATTCTCGTTGTTTCTCGTCTAGTTCGGGTTCCTGGGTGACCGTGAAGTCAGAATCAATGATGTGGTAAGTGACCTTGAGCGACCTTGAGCCAATACGTTGGCAGTTCGTGTTGAGTAAGTTCTTCCTCCATTTGATGAAGACTGATTCTATCGCGAAAACTCTCTGAACTCTTGAGCGGACGGGCTTATTGTTCCTGTCCCAAAGTGCGATTGCACCGTTCCCCATCGGTCATCGTGCATCGACGCGTCTCATTTGTGCCATGGGACGCATTTCGCCGGTTTGTGGCTGAAGAATCCAACTCTGAAAGCGTCGATGGGTCGGCCGTCAGTGTAACGACGCGGATGGGTGCTTTCCTCCTGGACGACCAATTGGTGATACATCTGTATCGCCGGCTGTAGCAGTAGTTTTCTTGGTGGAGAGCTACTTGGGTCTCGCATTGCACAAGTTGTGTCGTTTGAAAGGCGTTGGAGACTCTCATACATTTATCTTTGCGATGAGAAGTTAGGAGATCCATCCAATCCGCTCGAATTCCTTGTGTCAGGACAGTGCGTATAGCGCATGTGAATGCATTGTACTCCTGTCGGTGGAGCTAGCTATCTTCGCCAGCAATAGTGTCATAGACATCGCTGAGCTGCTTGCTTTCATCGGCCATCTTGGATGAAGGTGTAGGCAGTATAACTGCACTGTTAATCTGCTAATCGTGAGGAAATACTATGAATAGAGGGATCTTGTAGAGCGTAGCTAGCCGCCCGACGTAGATCAACTGAATATTCAAGACGAGTGCAAGGTAAATGCAAAGTTCGCTTCTTAGTAATTCTAATCTGTGTTGTGAGCTTGGTTGATGCGATCAGTAAAGTAGTTGTAGCGTGTTGGATCAATACATCGTGTAGTTGATACGGAAGTCAACGTGGTATCTGTGGGAAACGGTTCGTTGGCAGGATGCTTTACTCCTGTCGAATACTCCAATTTACCGTGCCCTTTTTGTTTCGTTGAGAACGTGTTCTTGCCAGCGTTCTCTGTTCCATCGTGTTGACCCATAAAACATGACTCAATCTACTCACGGATACTCTGAGTCGTGGAGGAACTGTAACGCTTTCACAGCCAAAGTACAAAGTCCTTATACTATAGACCGAGTCAATGACAATGGCACTGTACGGCTCCAACATGCTACCGCCAATGGCGGCACAGTCTACCAGACTTGGAACATAAGGTATATACACCCATACAAGGCCTGATCCCCTTGTAGGATTGCCATCGTGCGACGCACATGTCTACATCCAAATCTCATGAGAGTGCCCCGCACTTTAAATCATATGTTCTCCTTGTCGACTGCTGTCGCGCCTTCTTGACCCTTGTCAGGGGGCGAATGCAATAACGGCTCTTA